>JAFVLL020042521.1:0-23709 GCA_021397915.2 Tor tambroides | reverse complement strand
TATGAGATTTAATTGAATGCAGCCTAAGAGTGTTTATTTTGTCCAGAAACAATATAAATGACGTCTAAATGAGACTGCAGTTGACCTTATAAGACGTCGAAAATACGTCCACAATTACCACATTTGAACTAAATTTGAACCTTCTATAGACGTCCCGTGGACGTCGATATTGGACGTCCAGAAGACGTCATAAAAAGACGTCATAAAAACTTTCATTCTGGCTCTTCAGGGGACGTCATTTCGACGTCCGACAAAGACGTTGAAAAGACGTCGTTTGGACGTACTTTTGCTCAGTGGGACGGTTGTAATATTTCAACATACGGTGTGAAGTAATAAGGTCAAAGTCGCTACTATTCAGTAACCATCCTACATTTAACCAAAGCAAAATCTAAATTTAAGGTACATATCACTAACTCGGATCTATGCCATAAACCGAGCTTAAATAAGAGCAGTTTGTTTCAAGGAAGATAAAATTCTCTGAATAATTCAGATATTAATTTAAGAGGACACGGGTTAAGCTGGAGAGTTAACTGATCAAAATGAACATCGTGTAACAAAATGCTTTCATGCTGACTGAATTTAGTTATTTCCTGATCTCATTCTGAATCTTAATCATTCACTACTTGGAGAGAAGTAACGTGGATCTGGATCTCGTAGTGATCAGTTTAAATTACAGCCGTCAAACTATATTATGCATAAGGAATTATCTAGTACCACCTAGTGGTGATCTTTAAATATACAGACTGCTTACAGTGAGACAGACACCAAATGTGAGCAGAGCAGGGATTTTTGTAGCATTTGAGGGTTCTTTTGTGATTCCAAACGTAAAATTATTATGATATTATTACGTAAAATTAATAGTATTTAATTACGTAAAATTAATTAGTATTTAATATTATTGAAATATGATAGGGAGACCATAGAAGACCATTTAAAGATGGTCAGTGTGATGGCATTTCACTCATTCTACTCGAGTTATTTTTTTTATTTTTTATTTTTTATTTTTTTGACGTAGAATGAGACAGTGACACACACACACACACGACCAACAAGTTTGAACAGCACTTTGAACACTTTGAAAAACAAGAGATCAAACGCCTGCGTAAAGAACATTTCATTTTTTATACATCTTAAAATTGCATATATTTAATATTAGACTCAATTTTGCTTCGTGCAGGACTTTTATTATGCTTTGACAGGAAACGGGATCCTGTTGACCCGGTTGTCAACGTTAATGTTCTGCTGCTGCAGGCGTGGGAAAAACAGTGCCTAAACTGTGCATATCGGTATTCCATGTGCATTATTGCCCAAAGGTTTTCGCTACACACCGCAGAAATCTGCGGGGTATTCGTGCCTTACAGACTTTTGGAGAGTTTAAAAGCCAGCGATGATTTTGAGACAAACAGGGCATGCGTTCTCTCTGGGTCAGTTCGCCTCAAAAGCACTTTGTCAACCTTCTTCGATGAGATGGGAAAAGCTGGTATCATCCTAAAATCAGCTTCAACTGGTATATTTGAGAACCTGGCCTTAGAAGACTGGATTCACGATCACGTCGATCTGCAAAACAGAAGCATGCTGTTATTATGGAGAAATGCACCCGTGGTTGTCATAGGCAGGCATCAAAATCCCTGGCAGGAGTGTAACCTGCCCTTGATGAGACGCTTGGGGATCCCGCTAGCGAGGCGTCGCAGTGGAGGTGGCACGGTTTTCCATGATTTTGGAAACATCAACATGACCTTCTTCACCTCCAAGAAGAAATACGACCGTCACAGAAACCTCAAAGTCGTTTCTAGTGCATTAAAAGCACTGAGACCCGATCTAGATGTCGCAGCGACAGACAGATTTGATATTTTGTTAAATGGCCATTACAAAATATCAGGCACTGCTGCGAAATTAGGCAGAACCTCTGCTTATCATCACTGTACATTATTGTGTTCTGTTGACCGTTCAATATTGTCCTCGGTCCTGAAGAGTAACACTTCTGAAGTTATTAAAAGCAATGCTACCCCAAGCGTTCCTTCCCCTGTCAAGAACCTTTTGGATGTGGATCCCACTCTTGACTCTAACACTATCATGGATGCTATTGCTTCCCAGTACAATAATGAATTTGGCTTTGACGGCCCAGTCGTCACAGTGGACCCCACTCATGAAGCTCTCATGCCTGGCATTCATAAGATGGCACAGGATCTGCAGGCGTGGGAGTGGGTTTATGGCAGAACTCCAAAATTCAGTGTTTGCACTACTTTAGTGGTGGATGATGTGACTATTAAGCTTGATATGGACATCAAAAATGGTGCTGTAGAACAGTGTGCTGTGGAAATCCCAGGAGACTGGCTTCCTTCAGAGATGGTGAATGAGTTTACATCAGCTCTGAATGGGAGCAAATACTGTCCGAATGAAACCGCAGTGCTGGTGGCGGCGCTCATGAGAACTGTTTCAATGACTGCGGATGTTGCTGAGAAGATTCATAGACTGTGTGCTGGTGTGGTTTCAGTGATGTGAATAAAAATGAAGTCAGAAATGAACATTGTGTGATACTTAATTTCAAAATCTTTAAAGAGGTCTCCTGCACAGTCACACTTTACAGAGATTTGATATGAAAAACTCAAATAATGCTACTAATTCTATGATGAAAACTGTTGAAATACTTTGAAATTTTGAGCATTGGGCAGACATTACTGTAGACATAATTCACATGTAATTCATTTAAACCATTATATGCTTGCAAACATTAATAGAGCAATAATATATGAATAAAGATTATTATGATAATATCATATATTCATGATAAATTATATTAAAAATATTAAGATATTGTTTTGTATGTTCATATAAATACATTGCGTTATATTATTAATAATATTATATTAATAATTATTAATATCCCTCAAAATTGATATCTATCTAGCTATCTATCTAGATAGAATATGAGACCCCTATATATTTGTAGCAATAGACAACAATACACTGTATGGGTCAAAATTATCTATTTTTCTTTTATGCGAGAAATCATTAGGGTATTAAGTAAAGATCACGTTCCATGAAGATACTTTGTAAATTTCCTACCATAAATATATCAAAACTTCATTTTTGATTAGTAATATGCATTGCTAAGAACTTCAACTTTAAAGGCGATTTTCTCAACATTTTATTGTTATATCTCAGACCAAATATTGTCCGATCCTAACAAACCATACATCAGTGGAAAGCTTCAGCTTTCAGGTGATGTGTAAATCAAAATTTTGAAAAACTGACCTTTATGGCTGGTTTTGTGGTCCAGGGTCACATATGTAAATTATATATACATGTATGTGTGTGTAAAAAATTATTTAATATATATATATATATATATATATATATATATATATATATTTAAATCAAAGAACAATAACATACAACATGTTATCAAGAAAAAAAAGAAAAAGAAAAAGGAAAAGAAAAAAGATATAAAAACAAATTACAACAAACAAAACAGTTGCCAGGGGGAGAAAAATATTAAACTTCAAAACATAAAAACAAGATATACATATATACACATGTATGTATATATAAAATCAAATAAATATATTGTACAATTCACAAACTTTCAAAGTTCTTACAGCTTTCTTATTCACAGAGTCTCTGATACTGTCAATATAAATACATATTTCAGTCAACGAAACCATAAAATTGGGTTTTTTATTGGTAAATTTACACTTATGAATGTGAAATTTGGTCAACAGAATAAGTAAATTATTCTGAATGTGAAATTTGGTCAACAGAATAAGTAAATTAATTAAGTAAAAGTACTGTTCCTCTTGGTCAGGATAGTCAGTAAAGCCAAAAAGTATATTATTTTCCCCATAAGAGTGAAGAAGGTTTTAAACACTGAATATTTTCACTAATAAACTTTTGGACCTTACATCATAGTGTAACTGAGTATGTACAGTGCCAAAATAAGTGCATATTTCCTCATATTCATTACAAAAAGTATAATTTACATTTATTCCTTTTTTAAATTTGTGTAAGTAATGATTTGCTGGATAAAATCTGTAAATGAGTTTATAAGAAACTTCTTTAATCTTATTTCTAAGATGATATTTCTGTGGTAGGCTAACAACCACACTTTTCTCCAGCAAATCAATTTTCCATTCAATAAATAAAGAGACCCAGTGAGAAAAAATATAAGGTACAGTAACAATCTCTTTGGAAAAGAGCTCTCTTGGGGTATGATGAAGTCAAATTTTACCAACATAAGATTTAGTAACATCAAACGACACTGAACCGGGAGAGTGGTCTTTATCAATACCTCTAAATAGCACTTTTGAAAATTATTTAGAACATGAATTATGTGGTTTTTAGCTGGTGCCACGCGCAGCGCTCTTGTCGCGCTCTTCCTGACGTAAAAGCGCAGTTTAACACGGACTAGTATTTCATATGGATGGCCATTTCATATTTGTAAAAATATATGCTTTTTCTTTGTCGTTTGTGTGGTTTATTTAAAAAGAAGCAACAGGAACGATATTGTATTTCACTCAAACATCCCGAAATGGCATCCAAACTGCATCTTTTCTCTTTATATGTAACTGTATAGACTAACGTTATCCATGTGCGCTAAAGATCTGCGCTGAGGCAGCGGTGCGCTAACTCTGTCAAGTGCGCATGCGCAATGCGAGCACGACTAACTTGAACCGCTAACATCGACTACACTGCACCACAACGAGGACGTTACAGCCGTACAGACATAATGGGAAAGAAACAGAAAAATAAGGGAGATGACGGGTAAGTTAGGACACTGGCGAATGCGTAACACGGACTCTGTTAACAGCAGAAAGACTGTTTATAATCTTGACAGGTTAATGTGAGAAGAGACACACTGTTAGCCACCTGGCTAGCTTCTGATGGACATGAGTTCATGTGCCGCTGTAACTAGGCCTGTCTTATTCATTACGATACTGACCGTTTAACCAGAGCAATATCATCAGCTGATCACTGACATTTAATGATGCACGTCTAGACACCGGGCTGACTGGGTAATTTATTGTGAGCATTGCGTATTTTTCACGTTGGTGGCTTTAAAATGAGAAACGAGCAGGTCTTGCTAGCCCCCCTGAGTCTAGATCCAGCAGCTGTTAGTGTTAGATTAGTTGTACTTCAGATCTGCTGTCATATCAGACGCTGTCCGAGCACAGAAGACCCTAGTTTTTAAGGGCAGTGGTTTTTGTGTATTACACGCGGTGTTTGATTTCTCGCCTGGCAATGCAACTTCATCCGTTTCCATTGTGCTGCTCGGCGCATTGTCTTCAGTAAAACGCTCTTCTGTGGGATGCCGTCGACCTCTGGTCATGTAGAAACGGTGAGAGGCAGAAATCTCGGCTTGTGAAAATGTTGAAATTCTTCCAGGACTGTGGCAGTCTGTCACCAGCTGAGTTGGGCAGGATGAACTGTCCCACTGAGATCAAGGGGATGTAATTGTTAAATGTTAAATTGCACCTGTCAAACTGACAATATTTAGGGCTTCTGATTATTGATAACTCAATCCAGGTTGTATTTATAATTTTCAGCGGTAGTGTGAGTGTGTGTGTATTCTGTCAGGGTTGCTGGAATTTCTAAAATTTACTTGTCTGTGAGATACTACATGTATTTTGTAAATTGATATAGTATATTTGGCTGGAATTAGGGAAGTTATTAACGTTTCATTGATGACATAGGCTAAGTAATCTCTCTTTGTATATATAAAGAGTTCAGATGCAAAAGCTTCTAAGTGCCAGCTGAAATTTTCTTCTAAAATGAGCATTTTTTTCAGGCTCCTATATTTATGTTCAGTTATTTCACTTTAATGACAATGAACAGAGCATATTCATTGCCAAAGTTAAATAACTGAACCCACACATGAGAGCCTGAGAAAAATGCTCATTTTGGAAGAACATTTCAGATGGCACTTAGAGGCTTTTGCATCAGAACTCTTCATATGTATACATACATTCACTCACACACATACACACACACACACACACACACATATATATATATTCATTATATATACTTTTTTTGGCAAGAGTACTTGGCATAGTGATTTTGGCGAATCATTTTTTACCTTGTTTTTGATCTGGTTCAGATTAGATTAAGTTATTCAGTACCTAATTATAATTACTATATAATAATCTGTACCTTGAAAGTGATTGATTGTCTGCTTTTATGTTCCACTTGTTTAGTTAAAGAAATTTTCTTCTGTAAGGTTTTTGCTTTGTTTTTAATGTATTAGGTTGAATTTAATACATAGATTTTAGGTTTTGCTGTAATACTGGCCAATGTGGGACAGCAGTTTCACCTGGTTTGACCTGAGTTTTCTTTTCCGTCTCTGAACTCAGTTGCTTGAATGGCTAAATTTGTCTGGGTCTGATGCTGAGCAGATTCTTGGTCTTTTGGCCTTGTGGGAGGTGGTTAAGTTGATTATCGCCCTAATGAGGGTGTTAACCTGTGCTAACCTTTAAGTGCTGGTTACCATGTCATTTCCTTTTCCAGTAATCTCAAAAGATGTCATGCGATCCAGCCATGAATTATTGAGAGTAGCATCAAAACAAGATTACCTCTTACTTAAAGACCATTGCTGCCCTTTGGAAAAAAGGCTTTGCATTGCATCAAAGAACTGTGGTCTGCTAAAACATATTTGAACTTTTATTAAACATTCCTCCATCTCTTCTCCATTCATTCAAGTCTTTTGTCCATCTTTGCATTAACTGGTGTTTCATCACCTGCTCTATGTTTGCTGAGGTCAGCAGGTTTATGTGTGTGAGGGATTTGCCCCGTGATGACTGTAATTTTCCCTTTCTGATGCAACAAGCATGCAAGGAGGGCTTTAGGCTCCACTATATAAGCAGCACAAGTTCACTTCCTCATCATTGCTGTGTTTGACTTGATTGGTAAGGTATTTGAGTTTAGGTGTTTAATATTATCCGTTTTTATATTGCTGTATGCTTTCATTGGTTATCTAGAGTAGTGTTTAGGGATGTAATATGCATCTGTGCTGCTGGTGTAATGCTAATTTTTTTTTTTTTTTTTTTTAGTTTGTCATAAAAATGTATTATCTTACACCACTAGTGTATAACGGAAGTCCTTTTAGTGAAAATGTCACGTTTAGTCAGTATTGGACATCCTGTTGTTGTTTCTAAATCAAAGGTAACAGGTGAGTGTTTTCCTGGCTGGTTGCTTAGTTAATCATTTCTGGTGGTCTGCGTTTTCCCAGGTTAATTTGATTCGAGAAAAATTGGTGATGCAAGATATGTCCTCATTGCTATAGTGCATTGTCCTGGAAGTAGCAAACTGTAATTTTGTCAACTTTTGGAAGTACACTAGCATGTAGATGACCTCAAATCTAAAAGACATGGAAAGAAGTATTTTAAGTTTCTCATTCATGTGGTGTAATGGCCCAGTTTATGAGTATAGCTCAATATAGTGGTTGTAATATGGCAAATATGTTTTTAAAAAAATTCAGTAGTGAAAAATGTAATGTATTCTTCTTTTCATAGTGCCAAAGACGACGTTGACATCGACGCGCTTGCAGCTGAAATTGAAGGTGCGGGAGCAGGCAAGGAGCAGGGCAAATCAAAGAGCAAGAAAAAGAAAGGAAAGAAAGATGACTTTGAGTAGGTCTTCACCTCTTTCCTCTGACACTGACACAGTTAATAAGCCTACAAAGATTTTCTCTTGCTGCTCAAAAGTTTGGGGTCGGTAAGATAAAATGTTTTTGAAAGAAGTCTCTTGTGCACATCAAAGCTGCTATTTGATCAAAAATAAATACAGAAAAAAATGTTGTTACCACTCAAAATAACTATTTTTAATACACTGTAATATATTTTAAAATGTTATTTATCTCTGTGATGCAAAGCTGAATTTAGCATCATTAATAAGCATGAATAAGCATTAATAAGCTGAATAAGCATCATTACTCCAGTCTCCAGTGTCACATGATCCTACAAGAAACATTTAAATATGCTGATTTGCTACTCGAGACACATTTCTTTATTATTATTATCATCATCAATGTTTTAAGCAGTTGTGCTGCTTGATATTTTTGTGGAAGCTGTGACACATTTTCTCAGGAATTTTTAAATGAATAAAAGGTCCAAAAGGACAGCCTTTTTATAGAATTTTTATAACATTATAAATGTTCACTGTCACTTTTAAATAATTTAATTAGTGCTGTCAAACGATTAATCGCATCCAAAATAAAAGTTTTTGTTTACATAGTATATGTGTGTGTACTGTGTATATTTATTATATATATAAATACACACACATGCATGTGTATATATATAAACAAAGACTTTTATTTTGGATGTGATTAATTGTTTGACAGCACTAAGTTCAATACATCCTTGTGGGCTAAAACTGTTAATTAATTGAATTAATCTTACTGACCCTAAGCTTTTGAACATGAATGTCAGTGTTTGGGAATTAATGATGATCTCTTTTACTTGCAGTGAGGATGACATCCAGAAAGAACTGGAGGCACTGTCAATAGAAAACCAAGGAGGAAAATCTAAAGAAGCGGAAAAGGTATTCTTCATTAACATAAACTGATAATCACGTTCAGCATGCATTGTCTTTTGCTTTGCTCTCTCTTCTGAGAGTGCCAATTTTACAAGCTGAGTCATGTGCCATCGACAGCAATTTCTCCTTGTTTTTCTGACTTAGAAATCTGATTCAGTAGTGGACGCTGAACCTGAGCCCGCTCTGAGTAAAGCGGACAAGAAGAAGGCCAAGAAGGGTAAAAAGGCAAATCTGGAGGATGAGGAAGGTGATGAAGATCAGGGTCAGAACGACATGGAAAACGAGCGCAGGGCGAAAGACACAGAGACGGTGGCGGCTCCCGCTCCTGCTGGTGCTGCTTCAGACTCTGAGGACGAGGGTTCGTGGTCACGGCAGAAACCTAAGCCTAATAAGAAAGGTGGCCGAAAGGGTGCATCTGACTCGGAGGACGATGAAGATGGTGGTGCGAAGAAGGGTGAAGGAGCGGGTGACAATGATGAATCAGACGATGATTCTCAAGCCGCACGCAAGAAGAAGAAAAGTAAAGCCAAAGCCAAAGCAGACAGCGAGGAAGACGAAGGAGAAGAATCGGCCTTCAAGGTGAAGACAGCTGCGCAGAAGAAAGCAGAGAAAAAAGAGAGGGAGAAGAAGAAGAAAGAGGAGGAGAAGGCCAAGCAGAGAGCTAAGAAAGAGAAAGAAGAGGAGGCCTTTAAGAAGGAGACCGGGAAACCTGCTTCCACACCTTCAACAGAAGAGAGCAAGAAAATTGAGGCAGAGGCTTCAGTGGAGCAGGATGGAGCTGATGTCCAGGGAGAAGGTCAGATTGTCCACAATACATTGTCCTCTCAAGAGTGTTTATGTATGTGTATATGGACACTACTGTTTAAAGGGCAGTGGCAGTTTGGGATTTTTTAAAATTATTATTATTATTCTGCAAGATCAAAACGATCAAACGGACAGCAATGACAATCTCTATAGGCAATCTCTTTATCTCTATAAGATTTCTATCTCAAATAAATGCTGTTTGTCTGAATTTTTCTATTCATCGAAGTATCCTGACTCCAAGTCATGAGGCAAGGGGTGATTTATGAAAAAAAAAAAAAATGAGCCAAACACACTATAAGAAACTAAGTTGATTAAAGCAGCATAATTGTGAATATTCAATACATCAGAAAATCCTAAGCTTATTCTCCAATTTATGTTCCTCTATCCTCTGTTTTTGCACAGAGGAGGCTGAGGGGGACAAAAAGAAAAAGGACAAGAAGAAGAAAGGTGTGAAGGAGGAGAAGAAAAAGGGTCCCAGCAAAGCAACAGTCAAAGCAATGCAAGAGGCCCTGGCCAAAATGAAGGAGGAGGAGGAACGAGCCAAAAGAGAAGAGGAGGAGAGACAGCGACGGCTGGAGGAGCTGGAGGCTCAGAGACAGGAGCAGGTCAGTGGAAAGACTCAGTCATTCAAGCTCATGCTGTCAAAATCGTTATCGTTCCTTCATCTCTGAAACCTTCATCCACAGGAGCGTCTAGAGGCTGAGAGGAAAGAGAAGAAGAAACAAAAGGACAAGGAGAGAAAAGAAAGGCTAAAGAAGGAGGGAAAGCTCCTTACCAAGGCCCAGAAAGAGGCTCGAGCCAGAGCAGAAGCCACGCTGCGAGCGCTGCAGGCTCAGGGTGAGAACATGACTCACAGCAGCTTTGATGAAAGAAATAGTAAATATTTTTGGAGCTGATGGTGTCATTGGCTTCCTCTCAGGTGTTGAAGTGCCATCCAAAGATGCAATGCCAAAGAAGAAGCCTGTTTACTCTGATAAGAGAAAAAAGAAGCCAACAGCACAAACTCCTGAAGGTTAGATCCCGACCTGTTTCTTTCTCTGTGTGTAGTAGTCAAGGATGGCTAAAGACATCCTAACATTTTCATTGCTTATATTAGAAACTTCAGAAGTGGCATCACCCACGTCAGAGACTCCTCAGCCAATCACAACAGAGATGAAAGTGGACAAACCAGAAGCAGAGCAAGGTAATTACTTTAATTTCTCAAATTTAAGTCCCTTTGAAATGTTTTATTCTGGATTGCCATGTTAACATCGTAATTACAATTGAGCCATTAAGAAACTTTAGCCATTATTTTGTCATTTACAATGCTGCACAACAAAACTTGAGTAAAAAATGTGTATATTACAAAATGTCTAAAATATTGCTTATTTGTATTGCTATTATGATTACTACTACTTACAGATGTACATTTACTGTACAATAGTAATATTTTTATCTTAATTTCAAGTTAGCAGACGGTCTGTTTTAAAAACCTTTGAGTTTTGACATGCTGATGTGCGGTTTAATTACTGATGTCAATGTGAATCTAAGCTCTACTTTTGATTTATTAATCCAAAAATGATCCTGTTCTGTGACATTGCACACAATACAATAAATTCCATTTTAATGCCGGGATTCCACAATTCTGGCCACGTTTTCTGCATCACCTGCATAATAGGGCCCTACAACTTGTATGGCTTATTGTCAAAAAAAAGTAAATAAGTGAAAATACTTTTATAGACTTGTAAAGCTGATCATGGATAAGGATTTGTCTGTTCATGATTTGTGGCTGTAAACAAGGATGATAGCTAACTCTAAATTCTAACATTTTCATTGTAACAGTTAAGGAGCCAAAAGCGGAGGCTGCTGATCTGGACGATTGGGAGGCCATGGTCAGCGATGAGGAGAAAGGTGGGTGTAAAGCATGCTTTGCCACGGATACATGTCTTTTAAAACCATGAATTAATTTGGTGGTGGTTTGTTGTGAGTGCTGATTAATTTGACATTTGTGCATTCACAGAGATGAAGAAGGTTCACATCGAGGTGAAGGAAACACAGAAACCTGCTGAAGACCAAGAGAACGGCAGTGAGGAAGAAGAGGACGATGAAGAGGAGGAGGATGAAGATGAAGAGGAGGAAGAAGAGGATGAAGGAGAGGAGGAGAGTGAGGATGAGGAGGACAACAAAGACAGCAGCAACAAGATGACCACAAATAAAGCAAGAAAAGAGCCGAGCTCCGAGTCGAGCAGCGAGAGCGATTCGGACGATGACCGAAGCAAAGAGGAGAAACTTTATGACAAGGCCAAGAGACGCATAGAGGTACGCATACTGTCTTTTGCACATATACACACACATTTTAGTAAACAAAGTGGAATCAACTGTGTTTTTCTTTGTGTTCAGAAACGAAGGCAGGAAAACCTGAAGAACATTAATTTGGACAAGCTCCGAGCTCCTGTGGTTTGTGTGCTGGGTCATGTAGACACGGGGAAGACCAAAATCCTGGATAAGGTGCGTTTCAAAGTGCCTGATGTGGACTTCAGCACCTGTGTGGTTTTTTTTAAAATATTGTTTTCTTCTCTGTCTGTCAGCTGAGACACACACATGTTCAGGATGGTGAGGCTGGTGGGATCACACAGCAGATCGGAGCCACTAATGTGCCCCTGGAAACCATATTAGAACAAATCAAGATGGTGAAAAATGTATGTATCTTTCTGTAATGCACATTTTCTCATTCTGTTTTCCCATGGGATTCTTCAAGGTTATTAAGACATGTGTTTGTGAATTTGTATTAGTTTGACAAGGAGAACGTGAAGGTTCCTGGCATGCTCATTATTGACACACCTGGACACGAGTCCTTCAGGTACACACCGTGCTATTTATTTTTGTGATAATAGACAGATTTTATACACTACCATTTTAAGTTTTTTTTTTTTTAATGAAAGAAAAAAACACTTTTATTCAGCAAGAACACATTAATTAAAAATGACTAGGGCTGGGTATCGTTCAAAAATTTTCGATATCGATACCGATACCGATACCTTCAGTTCGATACCGGTTCCTGAACGATACTTTTTTCGATACCAATTTTATGAAATCAGTTTTAACAAGATTACATTATCTCAAAAAACTTTGGTTTTATTGTTTTCAGCTTGTTGACATTGATACAGACTCAAAGACTCATCTCCTGAGACACTGCACAAAGGAACAAAATATATCCAACACAATAAATCAGTGCAAATAATTTTAATAAAGCTCAAATAGTTTTCAGTTTACACTAGTGTTTGTTTGTTTTAAAATGCATAGCTCAGACAGAATCTTCATTTCTATTCATTTATTCTAGGTTGTTGAAGACTTCAAGAAATTGAAAATCTTTATCCACTTTCATAAGTGGGTGTTTTATTTTCTTTCACCATACGTTTTATTGTTATTAAATTCTGTGTTGTAGTATGTCTAATTATTTGAATGCATAAAAACTAAGTTTTTTCTTTTCTTTTATTCTTTTCTTTATTCAAATTTATTCTTAAAATAGCCTTATGAAATGTTTTATTTTTCCTCAGAAATTCTGTGTTCTGTATCTGGTTTTCAAATGAAGGCATAAAACATTAATTTCATTTATCTTTTAAATTATTGAAAATCAAACTTTATTTAATTTGGCAAACAAAATTTTACTATTAAAATTAAAACATGGAAGAAATGTTGTGTGATCATTACTTTAAAAAAAAAATAAAGTTTTAATAATTTTAATAGTAGCCTAGTAGTAGCAGTATGTACACTCTGCTGAACAATATTAATATATTTCTGTCGCAGTGTCTTCCAAGTTAAACCGAACTTTTATTTTGACGGGTTGCTGTGAATACCTTTACAGTTCTGTGCGTGTATGATATGACGCTAGTTTTACTCAAATCAAATGGTAAAATGCTCATGGAATGACTCTCAGAGCAGTTCTGGAGATGTTGTTCATGTGTTTATGTCCTCATTGAGACGGCAGACGCTGAAATCACCGCGAGCGTCACGCGCGCTTCAGTCTGTGTGTAATAAACACAACCGCGCGATATAGAGAGCAGACTGCTCCGTACGCTCTCGAATCGCTCTCGCAGATGTCAAACACTGATCAATCAGCGCCGCGTTGCTTCTAGTCAAACACACCTAGTGCTGCAGGCTTATTGCCTCACTGACGTTGATGAGATTAACCCCTTAGGTATCGAAATTTGGTACCGAACGACAAGACGTTTTTCGATACTCGGTGGTATCGAGGCAATTCGGTCGGTGCCTAACAAGTATCGAACTCGATACCCAGCCCTAAAAATGACAATAAATACATAGAATGTTAAAATAGAAAACACTTTTTTTTTTAATTGTAATATTTCAAAAATATTAACTGTTTTACTGTATTTTTGATCAAATTAATGCAGCCTTAGTAAGCTTAAGAGACTTCTTGAACAAATCTTACCAATTCCAAAAATTGTTATTAATGGTTATTTATTTGTTTTTATATGGAAATTTGTATTAAATGTTAACTTGCCTGTTATAAAGTTTATAAAATGTGTAGATACTGTAGAAACCCCTCTATTTTTATAGTGTTTGTATGTTTAATGGCACTCTTCTCCACCCTTCAGTAATCTGAGGAACAGGGGTAGTTCTCTGTGTGACATTGCCATCCTGGTGGTGGATATCATGCACGGTTTAGAGCCACAGACGATCGAATCCATCAACCTCCTGAAGGAGAAGAAATGCCCCTTCATAGTAGCACTTAACAAGGTACCAGATACTGACTGCCGAATACTGATACTGATGATTGCAGCAAGTATTTAAATACTAATGTGTTTCTTTCTCAGATTGACCGTCTGTACGACTGGAAGAAGAGTCCAGACACAGATGTGGTGGCCACACTGAAGAAGCAGAAGAAGAACACCAAGGATGAGTTTGATGAGAGGGCTAAAGCCGTCATCGTAGAGTTTGCGCAGCAGGTCTGTTGTCATCGTCTTGTACAGCAGAGTCACATTTAATGTTGAGTTTTACATACAAGTGCTGTCTTGTTCAACCTTCAGGGACTTAATGCTGCCCTGTTCTACGAGAACAAAGACCCTCGTACATTTGTGTCCCTGGTTCCCACCTCGGCCCACTCGGGTGATGGGATGGGGAACCTCATTGCCCTCCTGGTTGAGCTCACTCAGACCATGCTGGCTCGCCGACTGGCTCATTGTGATGAACTTCGGGCGCAGGTCATGGAGGTAAGAGAACAAGCTTAAATGAGTTCCTGCTAACAAGTCGTTGCAGTCTGGTTTGGTATGTTTAATCACAATAGTTTTTTTTTCTTCCCATGGAGCCCAGCTGTAATATAACCTCTGCTGTCCATCTTCTGTATCTTAGGTAAAAGCTCTACCTGGAATGGGTACGACGGTAGACGTCATCCTGATCAATGGTTGTCTACGGGAAGGCGAGACTATTATCGTCCCCGGTGTGGACGGACCAATTGTCACTCAGATCAGAGGGTTGCTCCTCCCACCACCCCTGAAAGAGCTCCGAGTGAAGGTCTTATGCACAGTTATATGTTTAGTTTGCCGTATCCACTGTGTTGCGATAAAACTCTGAGCTTGTAACTCGTTATGTTTTTCTGCTCTCTGGGTACAGAATCAGTATGAGAAGCATAAAGAAGTATCTACGGCTCAGGGAGTCAAGATCCTGGGAAAAGATCTGGAGAAGACGCTGGCAGGTCTGCCTCTCCTTGTCGCTCATAAAGAGGATGAAATTCCAGTGCTGAAGGTAACTTTTACTTTACAAACCAATCAGTTATGTCCCTCTCTCTTTAAGAACATTCTGCTTTTCTTTGTCTTTCCATCCTTTTCTCATTCTTACATTAATTAGTCAAAAGTCAGAATTAACAGTTAATCTTATTGCTACGTTTGTGACCTTTCCTGCATGCTGATGTTGGTTGTTTATAGGACGAGTTGATCCGGGAGCTGAAACAGACTCTGAATGCCATAAAGCTAGAGGAGAAGGGTGTGTATGTGCAGGCCTCCACACTCGGCTCTCTGGAAGCTCTGCTGGAGTTCTTGCGTACATCCAAAGTGCCTGTAAGCTTTCAAACACTCACACATACTCTCATAAAACCCCTTTTATAATCTTTTATTGACATATAGATATATCAGCCACTATTTTTAAGTTTATAAGCAATGTTTCCTCTAAGATGTGCGCACGCGTGACCGTGCACTTCTTCCACCTTGACTGTCCAGAAGAAATAATGTGCCGCGCACACGCAAAAATGAGTTGGGAAAGCCATTTGATTGTATTCTAGTAAAAACAAAAGAATTGCGATGCTCGGGTAAACCGTTATAGAGTTAGAACTAGTGAATGCGGTTTACAGGTTTCATAGAAAGAGAATGATGTGTGCTGAATGAGTCGCTGTAGAACCAAATACTTCAGTGGTTGCAGACGAAATAGCTCAAATTGAGAGCCAACGCAATGACGTGAAATAAAACATCCTCATGTATTAAAGAAGAGTGGCTTGATTAAGTGCTGGAAATGTCAGACGATGGGCACAGAACGGTAACAAAACTCAGAGACATTTACATTAACACAGGTGTATTGTGCAAACTGTACTTCATAGGGATGTTTAGACAGCTATATAAGAATTCACGTTCACGTTTTTTGAAAATATTTAACTTACAGATCTCAGTTTAAATGCTTCGGTTTGTTTTGATGTTATATTAAATAATGTTAGGCCTATATTATAAATCTAATAATTGACCTTGTTTTTAATGGAGTCTCATATGCTCATCAACGCTGTATTTATTTGATCAAAAATACAGAAAAACCCCAATAATATTGTGAAATATTATTGGAATTTCTAATATTGGTTTCCTATTTTAATATACTTTAAAATATAATTTATTTGTGTGAAGCAAAGCTAAATTTTCAGCATTATTACTCCAGTCTTCAGTGTCACATGATCCTTCAGAAATCATTCTAATATGCTGATTTATTATGAGTGTTGAAACTGTTGTGCTGCTTTAATATTTTTATTTTTTTGGAACATGTGATACTTTTTTCTTTGATACTTTGATTAATGCAAAGTTGAAAAGAGCAGCATTAATTCAAAATAGAAATCTTTTCTAATAATTTAAGTCTTTACTTTCACTTTTTATCCGTTTAACACATCCTTGCTGAATAAAAGTATTAATTTCTTTAAAAAAAAAAAGAAATGTACTGACCCCAAACTTATGAATAATAGTGTGTATTGTAACACAAAATTTCAATTTTAATAAACACTGTTCTTTTTAACTTTTTAAATATCAAAGAATCCTGAAAAAATATCACCCGTCCCAAAAAATATTAAGCAGCACAAATGTTTCCAACATTGATTATAAATCAGCATATTAGAAATATGATTTCTTAAAGGTATCATAGGTGATTGTCTTCAGAAACATTTTTTGTTATTCTGGTTGAAAGTCTCTTCACATCCTGATAGCAATCATTAAGTTAAGTGGTCTAAATGTACTTATCTGTATTTATATATTCTGTGGAAGGTGTAGGACCAAGAAATGTTCGCCCAATCAAAACGCTCGGTCCGAGCGTTTTAATTTTCTCTCCTACCAGCTGCTCAGGTGTTTGTATCCCCACTTAAATTCTCTGTCTGTCTCTCTCAGTATGCTGGCATCAACATTGGTCCTGTCCACAAGAAGGACGTCATGAAAGCTTCCACTATGTTGGAGCATGATCCACAGTATGTAGTCTGATTGATGTATAATATATCTCCTCTTGTGAGATTGTTATCCTAATCTTTCGCTCTCTCATCCTATAGGTATGCAGTGATCCTGGCTTTTGATGTGAAAATAGAGCGAGATTCTCAGGAGCTGGCCGACAGCCTCGGTGTGCGCATTTTCAGTGCTGAGATCATCTACCATCTGTTTGACGCCTTCACCAAATACAGAGAAGACTACAAGAAACAGAAACAGGATGAGTTCAAGTGTGTCGTCTACTGCCCTCATCCACCTCTTCTTTTTTCATCATTGACATACACTACCATTCAAAAGTTGAAACTTTTTAGTTAAGACTAAAAATTCATGTTTATTCAACACAGAATTATTCAAAAGTGACAGTAAAGACATTTATAATGTTATGTTTTCAGAATCCTGAAAAGTGTCAGTTTCTATAAAAAAATATTAAGCAGCAATTGTTTTTAACATTGATAATCTTGAGCAGAAAATAAGGAAATTCGAATGATTTCTGAAGGATCATGTGACACTGAAGACTGGAGTAATGGCACTGAATATTCAGCTTAATATATTCAAATAGAAAACAAGCTGTAATGTTTTACAATATTGTTTTGCTACATTTTGGGTCAAATAAATGTAGCCTTGGTGAGCATTAGACAATTCTTTCAAAAACATTAAAAAAATCTAAAAAACCAACCCCAAACTTTTGAATGGTAGTGTATAATTCATCATTAACTCACCCGAGCCAAAACATTTTGGGCTATTGAATCATTTTATGTCACAAACAAGACTAAATTCTTTAAGGCTTTGGTTACAGTGGTTTGTTTGAGGAACGGGTCGTTTCTCCTGAATGTTTGCAGTCTGAATATCTGAACGTTTCTCTCTTTTTCAGACACATAGCTGTGTTCCCCTGTAAGCTGCGTATATTGCCCCAGTTCATCTTCAACTCCAGAGATCCCATAGTCATGGGCGTCACTGTGGAGGCTGGAGTACTGAGGACGGGCACTCCGCTGTGTGTGCCCAGCAAAGGGGTGAGACATATAGAGAGTGCACACTTTAAGCCCAACAATGAAAGAAGCAGAACAACTCAGTTTTTACATTTTAACAGTTCATTGGGGAAAAACTTGTATTGTTTGCATTAATTTGTTCCACCTTTTCTCTCTCTTTCTCTTAGTTTGTAGATATTGGCATTGTGACCAGTATTGAAATGAATCACAAGTCTGTAGATAGCGCTAAGAAAGGACAGGAGATCTGTGTGAAAATAGAGCCAATTCCTGGAGAATCACCCAAGATGTACGGCCGACACTTTGAAGCTGTAGACATCATTGTTAGCAAGGTATACTCTCTCCCTGCATCCTGAAATAAAGCCACTGGAGCTCACAGGATGCCTAGTTTTTTGCTGAAATTTGTTGGCGAAAAACCTAATACAATTGCCATTTAAATATGACTCAAATGCCTTCATCTCTTCTAGATCACCCGTCAGTCAATTGATGCTCTGAAGAATTGGTTCAGAGACGAGATGCAGAAATCAGACTGGCAATTAATCATGGAACTGAAGAAAACCTTTGAAATCATCTGAACACACCAGTGACTGTGACTGACTGACGTAGATCTCAAACGCCCCCCGTGCACACATACAAACGCTATACGTTGTACACTCGTGTGATTCTGGAGTCATCAGTGTTGCTCATACATTTAAGGACATTTGTACTCCGACACAGCCTTGCACAGTCCTGTATCGAGGACTAGTTTCTCCTGTGCATGGGCGAAAACTCACAACACTCCTCTTTTCCTCTCCAACTCTTTTTGGGTGGTGGGGAGTGTTGGTGACAAAACAAAAAGATGAAAAAAAAAAAAAAGCAAGGAAAAAAGTTTTTCTGTGAGAAACTGAAACTATTACCACTGTTTTAAGCAGTGACAAATATTAGAAAATGTTAGACAACCTTTACAATTATTCCAAACGTGCCTGTTCTCTCTTGATCAATCCAGTTTATTTTTCTTTCATTTCATGGTTTTCTCCTCAAAGTTCACTGTATGGCTGGATTAAACTTGAGCTGCTTATTTAGGCCTGAGGTCTGACCTTAGATTTACATCAAAAGCTCTAAAGTGAAGTCAGTGTGGCTTTCGTGAATGACTGCTGGAGATTTCGCCAGGATTTTAGATATCAAAAAAATATTTACCTTCTCAGTATTTTCATTTGCCCTGCTTTTTTCTTTCCTTTCTTGGAATGCAGTTCTTAAATTGTCCTTTTTAAAACTATCATCCCAGCCAGAAACAGACTCTCTCTCCCTCTCTCGGGTTTCCTCACACCTTCTCCTTCACCCGGAGTGTGTGAACTTGGATGAAAGGCCCTTCCCTTCCTGATTTTGAATATGAAATCTCAAAGAAATTGACACGTGAAAATCAACAATAAAGAGATGGCCTATTTATAGATGTTGTTCTTTCTCAAGTTTTGGTTTTGGTGATGATAAATCCACAGGTTCATATTACAAAAGAAGAAATAGGCATTATAGTTTGTGTAAAGAAAAGGAGACTGTTTTTGAGCACCAAAAAGATTTGACATTATTTTTGCTCCAAAATGTCAGTAGCCAGTTATAATGTGGGAAAACTCATCCCTATTATTGTGATGTGGATTTTTTTTTTTTTTTTTTTACTAAAATTAAGTATAAAACACAGTAGTTTTAGTTGTAGGTGATTTAAATTTATGCTGGTTTTATCATTAAAAATTGCATTGACAGAATGGTTTTCAGTACTTCATTGCAGCACATAGAATGTTTATTAATATTATATTGATTCACTTATTGCTATATTACATTAGAATTTCAGAGAAAATGTGCTTGATTATGAAAATCTTAAAGGTCCTTAAATGTTTTTTTTTTTCTTTATGTAAAATACAGTGAATTCTAGTCAGTGACCAAATGTTGTCCTGCGGGGGGAAAAAAAAAGTGTATTTATGTATTTATTTATCAAAGAGTTGAATTTACTTCTTAATTCATCTGTGGGGTTTTAGGAGCTGCAGGGGGCGCTAGGGGTACATTTGGATCTCAGTGGAATAGTATTTGGCATCAGCGCTTTTTTTTAATAAATTGAGACGCATTGCTCGCGCTCTACACTTTGTTATGACTTTAATGGATGCGTGTAGTCTGTAGATCATACAAGTTGACTTTTGCTCAAGATTTTACTCAAATACTTTGTTTTTCTCCACCTGTGGACGTGATGTTAAATATATTAGATTCACTAATTACATATGACCTAATATTGTCTTTCATATCCACTCCATATGTCAATGCGTTTGTTCTGACCCGAGCTGCGTGAATTGGGTGTCATGTGGCGGAAAACAATTGCAGGCTGTTGATTTTGGTTTAACACTAGCTTACAACCTGCCAGATGAAAGAAGAGGAGAGAGAAACCGGACCTGCCGGATAACCCTAAACAAATCGTCATCCCTAACATCCAGGGAAAAGGAGGGATCAGAGCCCTCGCACCAAACATCCTGCTGCTGCTGCTGCTGCTGTGGACTGCACAGGATATCTCTCATTTCACAAAGCCCTGCATATTCGTTTTCTTATGGATTATTGAGTTTTAGACGCATATGAGGTCATGAATTCGGCAGAACAGACCATCACATGGTTAATAACGCTGGGTGTCCTGGAATCACCCAAAAAGACGCTATCGGACCCCGAAGGCTTTTTACAGGCATCTCTCAGAGATGGAGTGGTTTTGTGTAAATTGCTGGAGCGGCTGCGACCCGGTTCGGTTCACACGGTAAGCTGTTGGTCAATAAGCTCATGCAGTTATATAATAGAATACATAAATGACACAAAAGCACTGGTGTTTTTGTGAATCGGACACACAGGAGGACCTTTGTATTTGTCTCCGCGCGCGGGTTTTGCGTTCACCGAGCGCGCTACGATTAACCAGTGCACATTTGTACATTAACATACTGTTTTTCTTTAACTCTAGTTTTAGTTTAATTTCATTTAACTGTGAATGAAAGGAAATTAAGTAGAGACATGTAGAGGAAATCTCGTATAATCTGTGGTGATGGGGTAAGAGTGGTATTTTAATAATAATCATAATGGAAAAGTGATCAGAATGTGGGACGATAAATAAATATATGAACGGAAATTAACCGTGGAAAATTAATTCGACTATGTGAGTCGACCGCCATTGACTGGTAGATAGAGAGAGAGGAAACGACGATGTCCGGTTTGTGAACCAATTGTTTTTGAGTTGGATCTTTTTAGTGAATCAGTTGAGCACCAGTCTGAATGATTCATTCGCGAATCGGACTCTGAACCGAACCGTGTCATTCGGACGCGTCCGAGTTAATGAGCCAAAAAGTGGTGAATGAACAAATAACAAGTACTACAAATTTTTCTTAAATTCGGTTTTTATGAGGCGAATCGTGGCTGCACTGATTGAATTGGGACACTTTAAATTACAGTGAATAATCAAACTAAATATTCCAATCCTCATCATGGGATATCGTGGTCCGCTGTTTGTTTTTTTTGAACCGGTTCATTGGAACGAACTGAACCGATTCGCGGAAATGAATCGAACCTCTCATCACTAGAAATATTTCTACTAACAGTGTTACTCGTGACATTACTTTTTATAATTGAAAAGTACTATTTTATAATTATAATTAAAAAGTAGCATTTTAATTATAAATAGAAATCTGCTAATAGAGCAGAATAATTGAATTTGAGCACATTTCAACACAACATTGAATTGTTTATTTATTTATTTAGTCTTTGCAGGTAGGGTGTTTATTTGTAACTGTATAGAGTTTATTATTATTTTTGTTAAATTTATTATATCCACATACGCTTTGATATAAACGATAATGTGGGTATTTAATTAATAATTCATAAGCATTTTATCAACCACAGTCTCGACAGACAGCGTCGTAGAGTGTATTCTAATATTTAGATCAGTCATTCTAATTTATAAGCAATACAATATAGTCTGAAATCATTGATGCTGATTTGATCGCAGTAATCGTTTGATTTCATAAAATGTCTGATGCTAAACAGACTGAAAAGCGGACTGCTGCGATCCAATGCACCGCTTCATTGACAGGTTCTACTGTATAAACAACACGTCGCTTAGACTTTGCTCTGACAGGTCAGGTAGTGTTTGCCTGTGCCTGCATGCCCCTCTCTCTGAACCCAACCGCAGGCTATTAGCTCACGTCATTTCCGCTATTCCTCCGCTAACTTCCCTATGAAGAATAAGTGGCTTTTTGCAGGAACGGGGCGATGAGCCGTGATATAAACAAATGGCATATTCGCATAAGTTTTTGTTTATTCTTTGACCGACCTGCTCAAAAGTACGGCTCGGAAGAGGATTTATCTGTTCGCTTTATTTTCAGATCCATCAGGACCCGAGGAAAGACGAGTGTCTGAGTAATATCAGAGAGTTTGTGAAAGGCTGTGCATTATATCACATAGAGGTGAGTGCTGCATGATCTTTGAGCGTCTGTTTTAGTCGTTCATTTCATTTGCATGCTCGTTCATATTTCTGATCACTGATTCAGTGGCTTGTTTGTGTGGTTTGAAGGCAAACCAGGTCGCCAGACTGAGTCTCAGCTGGAGTTGGGAACAGACTAATCCTGTGTGTTTTGGTTTTGGAGTTATTATTGTATTGGTAACAGTGGCATTGAGTGTTATTGCGGCATTTTGACTTGTTTTACCATGACCGTTTCTTAAATGATTCATGCAACATTGCTTTAATGTTCTTTCTGCAATGTCTCGTTTGTAGATTGCTGTATTTTATGTTTACAGACAGTGAAAAGTCAAGCTGTGGAAGACAGATTTTGATTATAAAAACAATTAAAGGCGTGATATCACCATCAATAATCAATTTATAAGAGCTCTGTGGACTGTATTTTGCAATTAATCACCAAGGATGAGAATGAGAATTAACTGAAACGTGACTGTCCAAAATTACTCACAAATGTGACATAAATGGCAAGAAAAAGTATTACAGGAAAATAATATATATATGCTACATATTTTAGTTTATTCAGAATATTATTCTAATAGCTGTAAAGAATCTAAAAGTCTTTTCCAGAATAAAGAAGAATGTGGGCCTTAAAGGGGTCATATGATGCGATTTCAGGTTTTCCTGTCTCTTTGGAGTGTTACAAGCTGTTCGTGCATAGATAAGATCCCTGAAGTTGCAAAGACTAAAGTCTCAAAACCAAAGAGATATTCTCTATAAAAGTTAAGACTCTGCCACACCCCCCTAAAACGGCTCATTTAAACGCGCACCCACATGTCTATGTCACGATGTGGGAAGATTTGCATAACACCGCCCAAACGTATACGCAATGAAAGAAAGCGGAACTATTATTCTCGCTGTAGTATTGCTGCTGCCGTTGGCGCCATGTCGTGGAGACGCTGTGTTTCGTTGTGAAAGCGAAAGTACTTTGTTTGGGCTTCCAAAAGAGAACACAACTAGAAATCAGTGGTTAAGTTGTATTTACAACACTGTTCCAGAACCGTTCAACCCAAATATTAGAGTGTGTGCAGCGCATTTTACAGAGGACTGTTTCCTGAACCTGGCAGGAGAGTAGCCTACAATGCCAGCTGTGCACAAAGGCTGTTTCTATAAAGTGGGACAATTCCAACTTTGCAAGGACAGTCTGGCGCTTCTGACTCACAGCCTGTAA
>JAFVLL020042519.1:0-26278 GCA_021397915.2 Tor tambroides | reverse complement strand
TGACCATGTGTGGCAATATCAGTTTATGTCTGGCAATCAGAGTATATACTTGAGTATGTACTACATACAAAGCAATTTTTTTCTATTTTTTTCCCCTTTTTTATTACTCAAATAATTCTTTTTGTATTTTTTTAGTGCTCAAATAAATCACTTATATGGTGTCTAAAATTCTGTCTATTATTTTATAATAGAAAAACTATGCAGGAGTATTTCTAATGACTAAAATAGTTTGTATAATTTGCAGTACATTTGGTGGTTGTTTTTCCTCAAACGGGGGGGGGACTAGAAATATTCTCAGAAAAATTATTTCATGTATTTGTATATATACATTCAGTGTGGAAAAACATTTTTCAAGGCACGTCAGTGTCTATAACTTTTTATCTTTTTGAGCATTATCAACTCTGGATGATGGATAGTAAAGCCTAGAGTGTCTTCTTTCCAAAGATACCTAAATTGTTCCTGTTGTCAGGAACTTTAACCATTTTAATTTAGGGAAGTGATTTTCACCTGTGAGGCCCAAAATGGGGGGTGCTGGCTAACAGGTTAAAAAACTAATACAAATGACAAAAACACACAAACTAAAATTACACCAGAAAATATAAAAATAAAAACATACATTTATACATTTTATTTGTGCAGTTCTTTGTTTTTAAAATGTTTTTCTTTTGTTTTTCACTTAACATTGGATTACCAAGACTGTCACCAGCTGGATTCAAACCTACAGCTCCCATATAAGCACCAGAGCTGGTGCATGTGCACAGACTGCTAGGCCTCGACTCCAACAGTGCTATATTTGCCTTCTCACACTATTTTCCACTCTCTGATGGTTAACAGATTGCTGCATGATCTACTGTCCAAAAACTCAAAGCATGCAGCACTTCTTCACTATGTGCCACTATCACCATCTGCTGCTGAAGAGACTCTCATCTCTGCAGTATGTTGCGAACAGCATCTCGCACCATAAAGACGTTGACTCGCTCGTCTATGGTTTGCTGGGTGAAGCTTATGGACCAGTGGGCCGCGTTACAGCACATTTCAGTGATTGAATCTGAATTCATGTCTGTCATGAGATCAGGTTCAGACTGAATCAGGGCTGAAATGCACAGATTTTCTCTCTGTGTGGGTTTGTAGGTGTTGGAGTTGGAATTGGATTAGGAAGAGATCACAGTTTGAGAACGACGCTGTCAGGCTCAATGTGCACACGCGTGGAGTGGAGATTGTGCTTGATGCTGTTAAATCAGGACACAAACATGCATAATAGTGACTGACTCGATGTTTGACATTAACATGCACATTAACAGTGATTATTGATGATTGTGTGGAAGAGTGAATGTTACCTGTAAGGAACTTGTCCAGGTGATCCAAATCCATCCAGAAAATAAATAAATAAATAAATGTATGACTAAAGAAATAAAGAAATATGGTAATAATAATAACAATAATATATAAATAAAATATTATATAAATAAAAATCTATGCATTCATATATCTCCAAATCCATCCTAAAAAATAAAATTAAATAATTAAATTGTAATAATCAAAATGATGATGATGATGATGATAATAATAATAATAATAATAATAATAATAATAATACATTTGATTAATATTAAAATATTATCTAAATAAATTAAACAAAATGTCTCAATAGAAATATAACCAATTAAATAAATAAATAAACAAATATTAATAAAATTAAATACGGTAATAATAATAATAGTAGTAATAATAATAATAATAATAATAATAGTAATAGTAGTAATAATAATATATAATTATTCTCTAAATAAAAATATAAGTGCATATATATATAATTAAGTGGTAATAAAAAAAAATAAAAATAATAATAATAATAATAATAAATACATAAAAAATTAAATAAAAAAATATTATCTAAATAGAAATATAAGCAATCATATATATGTGTGTATATGTGTGTGTATGTATGTATATAAATATATATATATATATATATATATATATGTGGTAATAAAATAATAATAATAATTATAATAATAATAATAATAACAATAATAATAAATACATAAAAAATAAATAAAATATTATCTAAATAGAAATATAAGCAATTATATGTGTGTGTGTGTGTGTATATATATATATATATATATATATACACACACACACAATTATACATTTATAATTATGCAACACTTTATGTAAAAATGTCTTATGTCTCTCTCTCTCTCTCTCTCTCCATATACATATACATATATATGTATATGTATATATATATATATATATATATATATATATATATATATATATGTGTATGTGAATGCGCATCTTGTTTTTTATATTTAAAAAAAAGTTGCAATAATGAGAGTCGTAAAGAACACTGATTTACAAAGGCAATAAAATATGAAATGTCCACACATTTAATATTTAAAGATTTAATTGTCCTCGAATCTTGATCTGGACATGTTTTCATGAGTTTCATCTCGGATAAAAATTGCCTGGACATAAATATGTATGATATGCCAGCATCTCTCTGATGTACATCATGTTTTCCTCCTCGACAGAGAACAGCTTAAAGGAAAACACTCTGAAGTATATTGAGCTTCTGGAGGACAGACTTCACAGGTAATGGATATTTCTCATCTCTCTTTCACACAAACAGCCCCTCATCTCATCCCTTGGGTGATTTTTCCTTATTTAAACCGTTCACACTGTCTGGCCTTGTTTCGCTTCTGTCTCTCTGGATGTTTCAGCGTATTAAATCATTCAGGTCTGCACTGACTGCATCAGTCTCTTCCTGATGAGCTCGTCTTCATCTGTCCAAACTGACATCTCCAAATTAACCAAATGAGATGGAAAAGTGAAGATGTGTACTGTCTCACTAGAAGAGTGTGTTTGTTTTGAGCACTCTTGGCTCGTTTGTGCTGTGTTTTAATGATTTTTAGAGCTCTAGAGCCACTTGCAGCCTATTCTCGACAAGAACCGTCCACTTAGACAGAAAAATCTGATTGACATGAAGCGACCAGTCTTTTTATTTATTTATTTTGTTTTATTTATTTATTTAACAGTCAGTTTTTATTTAGTTTTTTTTTACACTTCATTGAGTGTGTTTATCTGAAATATGTTTAATAATAATAATAATAATAATAATGATGATGATGATGATGATGATGGTAATAATAATAATAATAATAATAGTATTTTTTTATTGTTGTTGTTATAATTTTTTGTTGTTGTTGTTGTTATTGTTGTTATTATTATTATTATTATTATTATTATTATTATTATGGACATGTATATGATTTTAGATTAATTTGGATATCCTTGAAATATATAATTAAAAAATATATACATATATCAGATTAATGCTAAATGCAGTATCAACTGAAACTAATTATATAACTTTGCATAAACATAATTATTATTGTTGATAATAATTGTGTGTGTGTGTGTATACTATTTTTTTAAATATTTATCTTTTATAAACTTGGATATCCTTGAAATATAATGCAAAAAATCTATAAAAATAATGCTAAATGCTTTAATATATTATTATACGTAACACAATTTTGCATTGATTTTAAGTAATTCTGAATAATTTAAGGACATTGTCATTTAATTTTGTACAAGAAACAATTATAAGTCATCAGTTGATGTCCAGTGTAAAATCTGGGTCCTGAAGCACTGGTTTAATTAATGTGAAAATGAGAACACAATCCCGCCCTGTTATTTCTGACCTTGTGGTATCGAGTCCACACGATGGGAGGACCAGAAGCTGTAAATTTCATGCATAGTAATGGAGACAAAAGGTTAAACGAGTGCCAGACTTTCCTTTGCCGCGAAATCCAGCTGCAAATCTCCACACGCGACGTTATTTTATTTAGCATCTCTCTCGACATAAATGTGACACAAATTGGTATAATTGAATGAGTACTCAACCGTAGAAATGTAGCATTCATTACATTTCAATAAAACACTATGGGCGGCCATCTGGAGGGAAGCGTGGCATATGGTTTACCGTTCGCTCCTTTGCAAAAGCACATGCTCAGATGCCAGAAGCGCTATCTGTTGCCAAGGTGATTACTGTACGAGGTGCAGAGGAGGGACTCTCTCCGGAAACCCTCGCTTTCGCTTTCCTTCAGTTTTATTTTATCCGGTGTGATTGTTCTCCTTGTTACTCTCCATGGAAACCTGCCCATGATGACTCTGAAAGCAGGCTGGCATTAGCCGGCGGTCACACTCAACCCCGCTGTCGGCTCTTTTGTTAGCTGCGCTCAAATAAATGGACTCTCCCTCTTTTTATTTTTCCACAGATGGGAATATTAAAGGAATAGTTTGGCTAAAAATGAAAATATACTATTCGCTCACTCTCATGTCGTTCCAAACCTGTAAGACTTACTTTCTTCTGTTCAGAATGTCCAGAGTGCTGACAAATAAAAGACAAATAAAGCAGAATTAAAAGTACCTTTTTTGTCATTTTGGAGCCTCTGGTTACTATATGTATGAAAAAATTCTGTGAACATTCTCCTAAATTGATTTTTTTAGTTGATGGAAAAAAAGTATGTTTTCATTTTTAAAAAAAGAAAAGAAAAAAAGAAAAGTCTATTATTATTATTATTATTATTATTATTATTATTATTATAAAAAAATTAGTCAGAGTATGCAGAATATATAAGCTAAAAGTTTGGAATAAATAGAATTTTTTTTTCTCCTGCTCACCAAGGCTGCATTTATTTGATCTAAAATACAATAAAAACAGTAATATTGTGAAATATTTTTGCCATTTAGAATAACTGTTTTTTATTTGAATATATTGTAAAATGTAATTTATTCCTGTGATGCAAAGCTGAATTTTCAGCATCATTAATCCAGTCTTCAGTGTCACATGATCCTTCAGAAATCATTCTAATATGCTGATTTGCTGCTCAAGAAACATTTCTGATTATTATCAATGTTAAAAACAGTTGTGCTGCTTCATATTTATGTGGAAACCGTGATACCATTCAAACGTTTTGGGTACCTAAGATTTAAGAAGAAATTCTATTCAGCAATGATGCTTTAAATTAAATCAAAAGTGAGAGTAAAGGCATTTATAATGTTACAAAATATTTGTTTCAAATAAATAGTTTTTAAACATTCTATTCGCCAAAGAATAACGAAAAAAAAAGGATCAGTTTCCACAAAAATATGAAGCTGCAGCTATTTTCGACATTTATAATAATCAGAAATGTTTCTTGAGCAGCAAATCAGCATATTATAATGATTTCTGAAGGATCATGTGACACTGAAGACTGGAGTAATGATGCTGAAAATTCAGCTTTGACCACAGAAATAAATTATATTTTACTATATATTCACATAGAAAACAGCTATTTTAAATTCAAATATTATTTCCCAATATTACTGTTATTACTTGGTTTTTGATCAAATAAATGCAGTTTTGAACACCAGCACCACTGTCACACGCGTATCTCGCACTCAAGGCCATTAAAAAGCAACAGCTGTGGGATTTAAGGGAGTAAAATCAGGTTATCTGTCTCATTTTAGCGCTGACTGTCCCTGTCACCCCGTCCATCAGAGGATTCCTCTCTGTTTGTGTACATGTAGACACTGAGCTAATTGACCAGTTTTCCCTACACGTGGGTTGTGGATTCAAAGAGCCACTAGCCCTTTTTCCTGCGGGAGGATCCTGTCAATCAGATTACTGCATCTGTTTGATAGCAGAAAATGCAGAGAGATGATTGTTGGTCTTTTTTGTGGTGCCATCAATCATTTTCAGTCTCTTAAAACATCAATTATAGCCAAAAGTCATCTGATGATAATTACCAAGAGTCTACTTTCCTGAGCATTTGACAGAGTATCACTAAAAGTAGCTTACTGTTTTTGATAAATTCACTATTATACCCAGCAGTGATGTGTGCTGTGAATTTTACCAACATTCTAACATGTTAAATTCTACTGAAATCCAACATTTTAGAAACATTGTAACATGTCGAATTCTATTGGAATCCAACATCTGAGCGACATTCTAACACATCGAATTCTGTTGGAATCCAACATTTGAGCAACATTCTAATATGTCGAATTCTACTGGAATAAAAAATTTCAGCACTGTTCATGTCAAATTGTATTGAAATCCAGTGTTTTTGCAACATTCTAAAACATCGAATTCTGTGGAATCCAACATTTTAGCAACATTCTAACGTCAAATTCTGTTGGAATCCAACATTTTAGCAATATTCTGAATGGAATCCAACATTTTTGACTCCTCTAACATGTCAACTGGAATCCAACATTTTAGCACTGTTCTAACACTGTTCTAATTCTATTGAAATCCAGCATTTAGCAACATCGTAACATGTCGAATTCTATTGAAATCCAACATCTGAGCAACATTCTAACATGCCGAATTCTATTGGAATCCAACATTTGAGCAACATTCGAACACATCGAATTCTGTTGGAATCCAACATTTGAGCAACATTCTAATATGTCAGATTCTACTGGAATACAAAATTTCAGCACTGTTCATGTCAAGTTGTATTGAAATCCAGTGTTTTTGCAACATTCTAAAACACAGAATTCTGTGGAATCCAACATTTTAGCAACATTCTAAAACATCGAATTCTGTAGAATCCAACATTTTAGCAACATCCTAACCCGTAAAACTTTTATTAGAATCCAGCATTTTAGCATCATTCTAACATGTCAAATTCTGTTGGAATCCAACATTTTAGCAACATTCCAAAATTCTGAATGGAATCCAACATTTTTGACTCCTCTAACATGTCAACTGGAATCCAACATTTTAGCACTGTTCTAACACTGTTCTAATTCTATTGAAATCCAGCATTTAGCAACATTCTAACATGTCAAATTCTACGGGAATCCAACATTTTAGCACAGTTCTAACATATTGAATTCTATTGGAATCGTACATTATAGCAACATTCTAACATGCCAAATTCTGTTTGAATCCAGCATTTTAGTAACATTCTGACATGTCAAATTCTATTGAAATCCAGCATTTTAGCAACATTCCAACACCAAATTCTGTTGGAATCCAACCCTTTACTAACATTCTAATACATCAAATTTTATTGGAATCCATAGTGAGTCATGCAGAGATCCTTAATGCACCTTTATTTCACCATCTTAGCTTCATGATGCCTGAAACCAAACACAAACATGTAAATGAATCTCTCTAGGTTTGTGTGGCAGCTGAATGAAGTCACCAGGAGGAGCAAAGCGGGGTTTCTGGGGAGGGTACGGCATTGTCCATTATTGCTTTAGGAAGCTGTCTGTCTCTAGAGACACAGGTGTGAAGATCGTAATTATCGTCCTCTCTGTGCGCTCTCACAGTTTCATGGACTGTAGGAAACAGCAGGGAGTTTTAGTGTCTCTATATAGTCAGAGCCGATCCTCCCCATACACAGAATACGCAAGCTGCGTAGGGCCCCCGAAGCACCAGGGGGCCCCCTTGCTATCAAAGATGTTTTAATTTTAGTTTTGTTTTTGAATTTGGCCAGCGGTTATGAAAACATGAATGATCATTTCTTTTAATGCGGTGCACTGTCACGCTCTCTACGTAAAAATCAGCCAACTCATGTAACGTGAATGTCGTACAGTCCTCTTGCTCTTACTAAAAAAACAAGTTGAAAGCGTACCGAGCCACAGAAGAGATACTGTTTCTTGAGCGCTTTCCGTGAGCGCTATTCGAGACTGAGTGAAACACGGACAAATGCATTTCTTTCACCGACCCCCTGAAACGTAATGTTTTACACTTAGTTACTCTCATGTTTTGTGCTGTAATGAAGTAGTAGCTCATGAATTTGTTTTTTCTAATCTACTGTTCAAACATTTGAGGTCTAAGATTTTTTTAATGTTTTTGAAAGTAAATCTCTTCTGCTCACCAAGGCTGCATTTACTTAATAAAAAATACAGTAAATATTGTGAAATATTATTACAATTCAAAATAACTGTTTTCTATATTAATAGAATTTTAAATGTAATTTATTCCTGAGATGCAAAGCTGAATTTTCAGCATCATTACTCCAGTCTTCAGTGTCACATGATCCTTTAGAAATCATTCTAATATGCTGATTTGCTGCTCAAGAAACATTTCTGATTATTATCAGTGTTGAGAACAGTTGTGCTGCTTCATATTTTTGTGGAAACAGTGATACATTTTATTTTTCAGGATTCTCTGATTAATAAAATGTTCAAAAGAACAGTATTTATTTGAAATAGAATTATTGTATAACATTATAAACTTCTTTACTGTCACTTTTGATTATTGCATCCTTGCTAAATAAAAGTATTATTTAATTTAGTTTTGTTTTTTTACTTTTGAATCATAATTTATATTTACTATTAAAGAAACTAACATTATGGTTATAAAAATGTAGTTTCATGTTCTTTTTGGATATAATTTTAATGCAGATAAAAGGCGCTGCAAAGCCTCAGGCAAAAAAGAAATGTCTAATTTCGTGAATACACGTCTTTTCATTGATGCAAGTTCAATCTCATTTTTTCATAAATATGCACTAACTAATTGAAAGACTCCATTAGTCTGACATATCAGGTTTGACAGTAGTTCAGATCACTCAAGGTATCAGTTCCTCCATACTAGAGATTTGTCCATAAACCCGCCCCAAAAAGTATTAGTGCACTTAACACTTAAAATTGTCTGAATGTCATTGCATGTAATTGCAAATCATCAAAGCAAGTGTTATTAATTGTATTTCTCTCTGTAGCTGTGGAAGTCCAGTGCTGGAACACATTTGGGAGGCTGATTTGGAGGCTTGTCATCTGCTCCTGAAAGGCCTCGATCAGCGCAACTCCAGTGTCTCAGAAACAGAGGATCTGCCCTCCATTCCTGGATCGGGTTCAGGTGTCCTGCCGCTCACTAAAGAGGAAGCGGACTGTGCCATGTTGACTGCTCTAGGGGGGCGCTGGTGTCCTGAGTCTGACCTCCAGCACTTGGAGTTCACTAAGGTAAAGCCACAACACATGAAACATCATCAAAATGAACCCAAAATTGACTACATGCATGTTCATGGTCGAAAAATGTTTGTCTTTATAGTCTTTCATTTTTAATTCTAGGCTACTTGGCTAATATTGGCTATTATTTACCCTGTAAAGCAATCTGTTTCAAAATCGAGGTTTATTTAACCAAAATATATTCAAAAATGTTTTTTGTTGAGTATCATAATTGATACATCAGGCTTTTATGGCTCAATTAACATGATAAGAAGGGAAAAAAAACAGCTCAATTTTATTCAGAGACCCAAACTGTGCAAAAATGTGCATTTTGGTGCAAATGCTGATATTTATATGGACAAAAAGTGATGAAATTCTGATGCTTATAATGTCAGTCAGTGAGATCTTTCTAACAGATACTTACATAAAAGAGTGGTCACTCTATATCTCCAATAATATGTCTTAGTAAGATGAGATTTAAATGATCCAAACATATAATGCAATGCAATCCAATGATGATTGAGAGATGAAGAAATAAACGCTCCTCAAAAGATGTGAGATGTTTTGGAGGCTTGGGAAGGTCATTCCTCCTGTGAGGAACAGTGAAAGTAAAGGTTCTGGAAACAAACGTTCCTCAAAAGCCTGATGATCAATGGTACTAAAAAAAAACAAAAACTTTTTGTTAGTGTAATAATGTACAGAATTTGTATAGTTTTGACAGTTTTACATATATATGTGTGTGTCATATTTGACTGATTTGAAGCTGACGAGCACAGCACTACCTCACACTGAAATACAACTTGTGCTTTATGAAAGACTCACGAAATGAGAAACTAAAAATAGAAACCCTGTTCCTCTGCTCCCTCCATTTCCATAAAAACCATCCATTTGCTGAATGACTCTAATTTTCACTCCGTTCTCCTTCTCCTTCCTTTGCTGCCCTTCCTGTTCGTAACTTTCTCTTAGTTGTTCTAATATCGTTTATCTCAGCAGGGCTCTATTGTCTCTAAGTGCATGGCTGTATCTCCTCTCTCTGTTTTTGTCTTTTGTCTGTTGAAGATCAGCCACTCCTCCTAACACTCCTCCTGGACTCTGAAGGTGAGGTGACGCTGCGTCTCCCACTCACTGCTCTTCATCTCTCCGCCTCTCTCATACTGTATCTGTACTGTAGTGTCTGCACAGCATATTATTCATGTTATATGTGTGTTATTTGTATAAAAATCTAACTAATATGAGTATAATAAAAGCAGATTATTATTATTATTATTATTATTATTATTGGTAGTAGTAGTAGTAGTAGTGGTACTAGTGGACACGTGTATTTATAATGTAATTTATATAATGATTATATATGTAAGTGCAAGTGTGTTCAAATACACACTAAATGCACATACATAATAAGTGTGTGTGTGTATATATATATATATATATATATATATATATATATATATATATATATATATATATATCATAATACTATTATTATTATTATTATTATTAATTATTATTTATACCATTTGACACACTTGCACATATATGTATTACAGTAAATGATATTAAATATTAATATAATTAAATAATAATAGTAATAGATATTTTATCGATATTTACTTTAATTTACTTTCTATATACACTGCTCAAAAAAATTAAAGGAACAATTTTTAATCAGAGTATAGCATCAAGTCAATTAAAATTCTGGGATATTGATCTGGTCAGTTAAGTAGCAGAGGGGGTTGTTAATCAGTTTCAGCTGCTTCGGTGTTAATAAAATTAACAACAGGTGCACTAGATGGGCAACAATGAGATGACCCCCAAAACAGGAATGGTTTTACAGGTGGAGGCCACTGACATTTTTTCCCTACTCATCTTTTCTGACTGTTTATCACTAGTTTTGTATTTGGCTAGGGTCAGTGTCACTAATGGTAGCATGAGGCGATACCTGGACCCTACAGAGGTTGCACAGGCAGTCCAACTCCTTCAGGATGGCCCATCAATATGTGCCATTGCCAGAAGGTTTGCTGTGTCTCCCAGCACAGTCTCAAGAGCATGGAGGAGTTTCCAGGAGACAGGCAGTTACTCTAGGAGAGCTGGACAGGGCCGTAAAAGGTCCTTAACCCATCAGCAGGCCCGGTATCTGCTTCTTTGTGCAAGGAGGAACAGGATGAGCACTGCCAGAGACCTGTAAAATGACCTCCAGCAGTCCACTGGTGCGAATGTCTTTGACCAAACAATCAGAAACAGACTTCATGAGGGTGGCCTGAGGGCCAGACGTCCCCTAGTGGCCCCTGTGCTCACTGCCTGGGACTGTGGAGCTCGATTGGTATTTGCCATTGAACACCAGAATTGGCAGACTGTCCCTGACTGTGCTTTTCACAGATGAGAGCAGGTTCACCCTGAGCACATGTGACAGATGTGAAAGGGTCTGGAGAAGCCGTGGAGAATGTTATGCTGCCTGTAACATCGTTTAGCATGACCGGTTTGGTGGTGGGTCAGTGGTGGTCTGGGGAGGCATATCCACGGAGGGACGCACAAACCTCTACAGGCTAGACAATGGCACCCTGACTGACATTAGGTATCGGGATGAAATCCTTGGACCCATTGTCAGACCCTACGCTGGTGCAGTGGGTCCTGGGTTGCTCCTGGTGGCCTCATGTGGCAAGAGTATGCAGGCAGTTCCTGGAGGATAAAGGAATTGATACCATTGAATGGCTACCACGCTCGCCTAACCTAAATCCAATAGAACACCTCTGGGACATTATGTTTCGGTCCATCTGACGGCGCCAGATTGCACCTTAGACTGTCCAGGAGCTCAGTGATGCCCTGGGTCCAGATCTGGGAGAAAATACCCCAGACTCCGTCGTCTCATTAGGAGCATGCACCGATGTTGACAGGCATGCACACAAGCACGTGGGGTCCATACAAACTACTGAGTAACATTTTGAGTTGCTGCAATGAAATTTCAGCAAAATGGACTAGCCTGCTGCATCATTTTTTCACTTTGATTTTTGGGGTGTCTTTTAATTCAGTTGATTGATAATTTTCATTTATCTTGGCATCCTTTCATTCCTAACACATTACCCAGTCCATATCAGTATAGATATCCAGCATGATATTTTTCCCCATTGAGATCTGATGTGTTTTCAAAGTGTTCCTTTAATTTTTTTGAGCAGTGTATATAGAGAGAGAGAGAGAGAGAGAGAGAGTAGTAAATTATAGTTCGTAATAATAATGATAACAGTAATAGTTATGTATAATAATATGAATGAATATAATATTATTATTATTATTATTATTATGTATGCTATCTGGACACACTTGCACATGTATTTATTATGGTAAATTATATTAAATACTAATGTAATTAAATAATAATAATAATAGTACTAGAAAATAGGCATTATAATTATTAATATAATTTACTATATTATTATTATTATTTTGCTATAATTTACATCTATCTATCTATCTATCTGTCTATCTATATATATATATATATATATATATATATATATATATATATGTGTATGTGTGTATATGTGTGACCCTGGACCACAAAACCAGTCTTAAGTCGCTGGGGTATATTTGTAGCAATAGCCAAAAATACATTGTATGGGTCAAAATTATTGATTTTTCTTTTATGCCAAAAATAATTAGTATATTAAGTAAAGATCATGTTCCATGAAGATTTTTTTTTTTAGTGTTGATTAATAATGAAAGAAATATGCGTTATTATTGATTTGAATAATTTACTGATAATTCTATAATTATAATTGCTGTAATTTACTAATATATTATTTAAAATATTATATATATACATATATATTACATATATTTGTGTGTGTGTGTGTGTGTTTGTATACTTATATATTTTTTGATACTTTGTTGCCTGCAGCAGCCGTCTGTTTCTTATGAATATATTGCTTTAGCAATAAACCATTCACTTTTTGACAAGCTAAATATGATTTTAAACCAGGTCAGAATCTAATAAACGAGGCAGTGGTCTACGCCTAACCAGGGGCACTTTAATATTGCTCCTGCCGACAGGAGATGATAATTAATATTGTGTCATTTAAATCCCAATCTATGAGACATGAGGCTGTAATCTGTTTTCCTGAGGCCGGCTCCCATCAGCTCCAGTTGAACTAATAGATCTGCCACTGAGTGCTAATTATTGTCTGCGTTAGCACACAACTCCTGAATGCAATCATTACCCACACAGATGGGCCAAACCCGTTCAATTATTTTGCTTCTTGTCAGCCGTAATGACGAGTTATTGAGCACTTCCCGTAATGTCAGTGCGCTGAGTGCTTTTTAATAATAGATGAGGTTTTTTGTTTTGTTTTAATCTTCTGCTAAAGTGACTCATTGTCCTCCTGTGTCTTGCAGAAATTAGAGGAGTTTCTCTTCTGTTTGGAGGATGCGTCTCCTGAGGTGAGTGATGGCCTTCGGTCTGCTGAGTTCACAGGAATCTGATGTTTAAAATGAGTTCATCCAGAAATTAAACTCTCTAATCACTTATGTTTCAGTCTGTCTGTCACACAGTGTCATCATTTGACTTCAGAATATAACTTTACAAGTAGTGTGGGCTTCTTTTATGGTGCATCTTGTCATTTTTTTTTTTATTTTGACAACCCCTTTTTTATTCACTTTTGTAAGAAAGAAAATCATTTGTGTTCAGAATAACATTAGAGAAAGTGAATGACGGGACTTGAGTTTATTGTCTTTTTTTAATATTACTATTTAGGCTTAATTTACTTTTATTTCAGTTTTAGTTTTTAATTATTTCCAGTTCATAATTTTAGTACTTTAACTTTATTTACCAAGGCATCTTTTCAAAATATTCCTTTATTTATTTATTTATTTATTTTATTTTATTTTATTTTTCTTTATCATTTTGTGATCTATAGCTTTTAGTGTTGATGGTTGTTTTTCAAAAGGAGTTGATTTACTATTACTAATTGTCATCAATGTTGCTTATTTGAATGGAATGAATAATTTATGAAAAACTTATGGCACTTGTGCTTAACACTAAAGTGCTTTAATCATGGGGGAGTCTCCTCAACACCACCGGTACAGCATCACTTCGGAAATAATATCGCTTGAACTTTAAAGTCTTGAACCAAATCAGTGGATGAAGTTATCGATGCGTCGATAAATTGTGGAGGAATTTGTGGAACGCAGAGTTTACATACTCTCTTTGCGAAATTGCCCATGGATTTTGATATTACGAGGAAGTCGGACCTGGTTTAGCGTCTCATCAAAAACCGTTGCTTTTTTTACAGTATGGTGAATAAAGTCTTATACTGCTACTAGTGATCGATTACCTAGACCGCAGTTGGTACTTGCTGGCATCTTTAACCTCCTTCATAGCTACTAGTTTCTACAGGAGGTCTCCATTGAATTTGTTGAGCTCAACCTGTAAACCAGAATGGGGACGATGATCTTGAATACAAAGAAAGGGTGATATAATATGGCATTTAAAGTGTTCAATTAACACTGTTAATATCTGAAGAAATAATTTGATTTTATCAATCAGTAAACAATGCTTCCGAAGTAATATATATAAAAACACATCTTAATCCTATAAACCAAACATATGTAGATAATAAATAAACTCCTTATTCTTTCCGTTTAGTCATTGTGAATATTTATGCAGCTTTAAAACAGCGCACATATAAATATATAATTCATTTTATTTAAAAATAAAAAATGTGACCTGTGAGTTATAAAAATGAAATATACCTCTTACAAATCTAGATAACAAAAACTAACTCAAAAGATCATATTACATTCGTTGTAGCAATATTAGGAAAATTATTTGCAGGCTTTATAAAGTAAAATTATAAATAGATATTTGGGTTTATAAAACTAACACATTTGGTAAAATAAATGGTTTATACTTTAGATAAACGTCGATAACATTTCAGTTAAGTTCCAGCATGACCACTCAACAGCGGTCTTTCTTTAAAAATGATGAAATTTGAATTAATCTTTTTTTTTTAGATGACTTTTTGCTTACATCACGTTGAGAAGCGTTTAGCATGATGGCATACGCTATAATAGAAGTCAGATAAAACGACGGAGAAAGACACATATTTGGAACTGTATGGATTTATAATCAGATATTCGTTTTCATTGGATTATTCAATTAATCAGGCGCTTTAAACTTTACCGACATATTTCTCATATCTCTAATAAAAAATGACCTGTTAATAAGTTTGGTTCTTATTTTGTAGTCATGAAAGTTGCTGTTTACCACTATTCACTTTGTTTCTTTGTAAAACACAATGTTTATTGTTATTGTCAGTGTACTGATTTTTGATCTTTTCATCTTATCTGAAGTATTTAAAGTTTCTCTATGATCATAACTTAAGTGGCCTTACGCGCCTTGAAGTTAAAGAGCGCTGCGGTATAATTTGTCTTTAATTTCTAAAATTTGATTTCAATTTAATATTGATTTTAAATTCTTGAAATTGTTGCAGTATGCTGCATAATTTTTTTATAAATAAACTTTCATAAAATTAATTACACAAAAAATAGACAGTAATCCTGCTTTTTTTCAATTTAGATAAATGTAATTTAATTACAAACGTACTGTTCATTGTGTGTTTGATTATACCACTTTTTAAATTGCTTTTTATGTTTTCATTAGTTGTTTTTTTATTTTATTTTTTAATATTCATATTTCTGTTTAATTTGCTTTTCTTCTTTTTTATTTAATATTTAGGTTACATTTATTTTTTTTGTTTTTAATTTTACTAATTAGGTTTCATTTATTTTTATTTCCATTTTAGTTTTTATTTATTTCCAGTTCGTAATTTTAGTGCTTCAACTTATTTCAATTAGTTGCCAAGGCATCATTTCTAATTTTTAGTTTATTTTTTTCTTTTTAACATTTTTATTATTGTTTTAATATAATTATTTAGGTTTTTATTAATTTTTTTGTATTTTACTATTTAGGTTTAATTAATCAAGTTTTAGTTTTAGTTCAGTTTTAATGTTTTCAGTTTATGTTTTTCATCTAATATTTTTATTTTATTTCAGCTTTATTTCAATGAACAAAAATGTAAAATCTGTATATTTTTTTTATTATTCATTTTAGTTTTCTTTTTAGTTGGATATTTTAGTACTATAAGTTAAACTTAATTACAATGAGAAACAGGTTGAATTAGGTTTTTTTATATTCCATTTCCTGTCAACTAACGTTTTTTTTTTCATTATTATTTAAAGTAAAACACTTTTTTATGGTTCAATTTTAATTTGAGCTAACTATAATATAACCCCGAGTTATGATCTCACAATCATCATTAGAAAGCAACATGCTGGTTTATCACTTTTGCATAATACCTACAGCATTGCATTGTGGGAAATGGAAAAATCGAGCCTGTAATGGGGTTTGCATGAGCAGGGATTTTAATTAAAGCTACCCTGACACCTCTGTCAATACTTGAACTTCAGCACCTGACTGTGTGAACAATGTTCAATCAATAACCATCCCATCAATCCATCCATTCAGTGCAGCGTTTGTGTCAGCGGTGCCTCCTCAAAGCCAGACCAGAGCTACAGCAGACATAAACATTTGAAAATTACAGTCCTTCTGAACCAGAACAACAGACCAAAAATATTGATGAGTGCTTAGAGATGTCACTGACACAAATAGTAAATCAATTCCAATAGCAATTTCAATAGGAAATATCTCACATAGGACAGAATTGTGTTTGTCAATCCATTGCTATCAGTCTGAAATGGTCTGGTCTGCATACAGTTTGACCAGTACTCTAATGAGCTTTAATAGATAAGGTAAGGGTCAGCATTGTGTCTGGACCAAGAAAAAGTGTTTATTACAGCAACAGAGAATGAAGAAAATAGGCTCATGTTTTATAGCAAATTAATTATCAGATATTATCTAAAAAATGTACAAGTACTTATGCACAAATAATTTTAAATGCTCTTTATAGGCAGCAACTTGACTCACAGTTGATTCCAATTGAGTTTAATGTATTGTGTTATTTTTGTGCATAGTGTTGTTTTTGTATTAATTACATCTATTATAATTTATATTCATATGTAAAAGAATACTATTTTTTAAAATAGATAGATCATTTTTATTTTAATTTTAGTGTAATTTTTAATAATTTGTTCTGTGCTTTTGACATTTGGATTTTTTTATGTTTTTTAAATACATTATTTAAGTTTAATTTATTTCAATTTCAGTTTGAGTAATTTGAGTGCTTCAACTTAAGCCTATTTCAGTTAGTTGGCAAGACATTTTTAATTTTAATTAATTATAATTATTTTTAATTAATTATCTAATATTTGTATTTCATTTTATTTCAGCTTTATTTTCATTAACAAAAATGTTTTTAATAGTCAGTTTTAGTTAATGATAGCCCAGATGGTGGCATAAGATGTTATCTATGTAGTGATCTCATTAGGATTCTGTACTCATAATTATGTATATTATTATTAATAATATTTTGAATTAGCTTTTTTTATATTTTCATTTTAATTTTTGTTTAATTTTGTTATGTGCTTTTGACGTTTTTATTTTAATTATTTTAATTATTACTATTTAGGTTTAATTTATTTTTGTACGTTTTTTTATTTTTTTTTATTTCACTGTTTAAGTTTAATTTGTTTTTATTTCAGTTTTAGTTTATTTATTTCCAGTTTGTAATTTTAGTCCTTCAACTTAATCTTATTTCAGTTAGTTGCCAACGCAACATTTCTAATTTGGTTTAGTTTGTTTTTCATCTAGGAAGATGTTGTTCTTTACAGCAATATGCAATATATATGTTTATATTTTATTTAATTTTAACTTCATTGCATTTAACAAATGTTTTTAATAGTTTTAGTTTTAGTTAATCACAATAACCCATAAGATTGCATAAGATGTAGTCTAGGTATGTTTTAGCTTTATAGCTTTATATTCTCCATTTCTTAAGCTCATATAGTCAGTGCTATAGGATCATCAACCAATCCTCACATTAAAGGGGACCTATTATGCCCCTTTTTACAAGACGTAAAATAAGTCTCTGATGTCCCCAGAGCGTATATTTGAAGTTTTAGCTCAATATACCCCACAGATCAATTTTTACAGCTTGTTAAAATTACCACTTTTAGGGTGTGAGCCAAAACACGCTGTTTTGAGTGTGTTGCTTTAAATGCGAGTGAGCTGTTGCTCCCCGGAGAAGAGGGCGGAGCTTCAAGAGCTCCAGCTCCGCATTAGCAGTGCTAGCCTTTGCAAATAAACATTCCACTATTAGTACAAGCCTGTTATCTTTACAGAAAACTACTTGGTTTCAAAGTCAGTCATCTGATTATACTGTGCATAATAAATTCACGTTTATGAATTACACAGACGGGGAGCACGGCGGGATAAAAATAACATAGCTGGTCTCATGCTATCACAATCTTTAGTCCCACTTCTTATTATGAGCTCGACAACTTCAAGCGATCGACTCACATTGCTTTCATACGCAACTTTTAACTAACATTACCACATTCCTATTCACGATCGTTCTGGCAGCACCTGAAGGCAGCATCAGTGAAAACACACAATAGACAATGGTAGCTTTAGCAATAAGCCTTACAGAGTGACAAGAAGCTCTTTCAGAAAGGCAAGTTGTAAAACAAACGCGTGATACTTTGTCTGGAGCTGACGTTCGTGCACGAAGCGTTGGTATTAATTCCTAAACATATAGGGGATGTTGCTGATTTTTTCCAGGATATTTCCTTCGAAAATATAATTTAACCACAGTGTCCTCGGCTCAGATGGGGGGAGATTATGGCGACTCCTATGTTCATTAGTACATGCAAAACACAACACTTGTACAGCCTCTTTGGCGCTGATATTGTATATATCTCCAGTAAAGGCAGACCGCATCATCTCACTCAGGGCTGTGTTTATGCTAATAGGACAGAGAGCGTCACAAATGGGCAGGACTTTTTCCCCTCAGTGACGTGCAGAGAGGGAGAATCTGAAACAGCTCGTTTGGAGAAACTGTTTATGATTTATTGGTTTTATTAAATAATGAGTTGGTGGATTTTTAACATTATAGGCTGGTTGTTTTCACACACTGCAGCCACACAACTGTGTTCAAACAGCTTATAAAAGTGATTTTTGCATAATAGGTCCCCTTTAAATTCCCTTCAAATCTCTTCATAAGTGCATTTGATATGATCAGAATTATACCGAACTTCTCTTAGTGAAGGACTTCTATAGTATTATACCTCTCATGATTCTCACAAAGGTACAATTTCTGCAGTCTATATGCATCCTTTTAGACACAATAAAGCGATCGCAGTGACCTTTAAAAACGAACGCCCAGCGTGATTTCCATTACGCCTCAATAACTGTATCGCGCTTCGGCTGTTGTTCTCGAATGCGTCCCCGGAGACTCCAGCCTCATTCAGAAGTGTTTTAATTCGCCCGCAGTGTGAAGTTAGCGTCTATAAAAGGTGTTTCATTAGCTGGTGTGGGGGGTCTAAGAATAAACCGCAGACCTCATTAAAGCGACACAGGGCCGTTCCTGAGAGAAGCGTGAGTCAGTCGACCACCTCAAGACGCTCTCTGACTCGGAGAAAAACAGTGAATCACGCTTTGATGGAATTAGGACGGAGCCGACCGTGCGGACCTGTCCCACTTACCTGGCTGCTGCTAAACTGTCGGGTGAAGTCATTAGCGCTGGCGGTTCAGGACTCTGATGAGGGGAAGAGGAGCTGACAGCTGCACTCATGTCTGACCTCTCAGTCGCTTTCACGTTATCGTTTATACTTCACTGCTTTAAGATTATGGATAGATTCACTGTTTTCAATGACTGACCCAGTTGGCACACGCTTGTCTCAGAGATGCTTGTTAAAGATCATCTGGAAAACGTCACAGTCTATTTTATCCCTCATACGAATCAGTGTTATTTTAGTTTTATGTACTATTATAGTATTTATTAATATTTTGAATTAGCTGTTTTTATACTTTCAGTTTTCATTTTAATTTTAGTTAGTTTTGCTAATTTTATGTGCTTTTCTTTTATTTGTTTTTTTAATGTTTCTATATAACTTTATTTTTATTTTGGTTTTAGTCATTTTAGTAGTTCAACATGAGCTTATTTTATTCAGTTAGGTGCAAAGGCAAAATTTTTAATACGTTTTTTTTTCTATCTGATATTTATATTTTTATTTTATTTTTATTTATTTTCATTTAATAGTTTAAGTTGGTTGATCATCTGGAAAGCATCACAGTCTATTTTATCCCTCATACAAATCAGTGTTATTTTAGTTTTATTTATACACTATTGTAGTATTTATTAATATTTTGAATTAGCTTTTTTATAGTTTAATTTTTAATTTTAGTTAAAGTTTTAGTAATATTATGTGCTTTTGTCATTTTTATTAGTTTTTTAATGTTTCTATATATCTTTATTTTTATTTCAGTTTTAGTCATTTTAGTACTTCAACATGAATTTATTTTATTCAGTTAGGTGTAAAGGCAACATTTCTAATAAGTTTTTTAAAATCTAATATTTATATTTTATTTTTATTTATTTTCATTTAATAGTTTAAGTTGGTTGGTGTTTGTAAAAGATCATCTGGAAAGCATCACAGTCTATTTTATCTCTAATTTTTATGTACCAACCAAACAAATCAGTGTTATTTTAGTATTAATTATATACTATTATAGTATTTTATTTATTATATTTTGAATTGGCTTTTTTAAAACTTTGTTTTCATTTTCATTTTAGTTTTAGTCATTTTATGTTCTTTTGCCATTTTTATTAGTTTTTTTTTAAATATTTTTATTTAGCTTTATTTTTATTTCAGTTTTAGTAGTTTTAGTACTTAAACTTATTTTAATTCAAATTTAAATGTTGCAAAGGCAACATTTTCAATTTTCATTTGTTTTTTTAATCTAATTTTATTTCAGCTACATTTTTAGTTTTAGTAATTTTTTGTGATTTTGTCATTTTTATTTGTTTTTATTATTTCTATTTATCTTTATTTTTATTTTGCTTTTAGTAATTTTAGTACTTCAACTTGAACTTATTTTATTTCAGTTAGTTGCAAAGGCAACATTTCTAATGTTCATTTAGGCTTTTTAAGTTTAATTTTTGAAATCTAATTTCTTATATTTTATTTCTTTTCAGCTTTATTTAAATTATCGAAAATCATTTTTAATATTAGTTGCTAGATGCTTGTAAAAGATCATCTAAAAAGCATCACAACCTATATTTATCCTACATTTTGTGTACCAAAACAGTGTTATTTTAAAAAAAAATTATAGACAATTATAGTATTTATTAATATTTTGAGAGATCTTTTTTGATTTTCATTTTAATATAGTTATAGTAATCTTATGTTCTTTTGTTATCTTATTCTATAGTAACTTTAATACTTCAATATAAACTTTACTTGTAAAGTTTTTCAAGTATTTAAGTTTTTAATGTAGTATCTATATTTTATTTCATTTCCGCTTTCAGCAAACAGTGCCATTTAAATTTAGCAAAAATGATTTTAATAGTTTTAGTTAATGATACAAATAATTTCTGATTTGAGTTTTGTTTCCAATTTTGCTTTCAGAAATCCAATTTGCTGTGCTTTTGATTTCAAACTAACCTGTCTCTTTCTAAACCCTTAAAACACTTCTTATATTTGGGGAAAAATTAAGCTCAATTTTAATCTCCCTCAGAGCTTTTTCCAGCAAATAAACAAACCAGAAAGAACAGTTCACACACATTTAAAATCATAAATGCTGTGAAAACATTTGCTGAATGTTGTTCTAACTTCTGTCTGTTTCCATCCATGCATTTTAATGACATTGCAGATAAAAATGACATCTTCCAGATGAAAATGCACACATTTTGGTGCCATATGAGTGCTAACAACCATTACTAGCATATTAGCAGCACACTTGAGCAGCTAGAGTTGTGCGTGAGCAGCAGGGTTTAATGTTTGTGTGTGTTTGTGTCTCAGGATCTGTGCGGAGAGACGACAGAGCTGACGGAGCGCTGTGAACTCATCAGTGAGCGACTGCATTACCTGGAAGAGCAGCTTCAGACCGCCATAGAGCAGCATGACAGGGAGCTCACTCATATCCTCACAGAGCTCTGTGTGTGTGTGTGTGTGTGTGTGTGTGTGTGTATTCTTCATTAGATAAGTCACTATTAATAGTGATCATATTTAGTGTTAAGAGTTTGTTCAAATCACTAACACCGAGTATTACAACATAACTTGCTACTAAGTGTTTGAATGTACAATTTTGACCTAGCAGATGATAAAACATTAAAGAATCCCATAATCTCAGAATCAAACCGTAAGCGAGAAACTCAAAATGTGGGAAACCACCCTAGAAACCACCCAAAGTGCCATAGCAACCACCAGGAACATCCTAGCAAAGCCCTAGCAACAATCCAGAACATCATAACAATGCAACACCCTAGAAACCACCCAGAGCACCTTAGCAACCAACCAGAACATCCTAGCAATGCCCTAGCAACCATCCAGATCACCCTAGCAACCACCCAGATCACCCTAGTAATGCAACGCCCTAACAACCACCCAGAACACCCTAGAAACCACCCAGATCACCCTAGTAATGCAATGCCCTAGAAACCATCCAGAATGCCTAACAACCAGCCAGATCACACTAACAACCACACAGAACACCCTAGCAACCACCCATATCAACCTAATAATGCAACGCCCTAAAAACCACCCAGATCACCCTAGAAACCACCCAGAACACCCTAACAACCACCCAGATCACCTTAGTAATGCAACTCCCTAAAAACCACCCAGAACACCCTTGCAACCACCCAGATCACCTTAGTAACACAACACCCTAAAAACCACCCAGATCACCTTAGTAACGCAACACCCTAAAAACCACCCAGATCACCCTAGAAACCACCCAGAGCACCCTAGCAACCACCCAGAACACCCTAGAAACCACCCAGATCCCCTTAGTAACACAACACCCTAAAAACTACCCAGATCACCATAGAAACCACCCAGAACACCCTAGCAACCACCCAGATCACCTTAGTAACGCAACACTATAAAAACCACCCAGAACGCCCTAGCAACCACCCAGATCACCTTAGTAATACAACACCCTAGCAACCACCCAGATCACCTTAGTAACGCAACACCCTAACAACCACCCAGATCACCCTAGAAACCACCCAGAACACCCTAGCAACCACCCAGATCATCTTAGTAATGCAACACCCTAACAACCACCCAGATCACCCTAGAAACCACCCAGAACACCCTAGCAACCACCCAGATCATCTTAGTAATGCAACACCCTACCAACCACCCAGATCACCCTAGAAACCACCCAGAATACCCTAGCAAACACCCAGATCATCTTAGTAATGCAACACCCTAGAAACCACCCAGAACACCCTAGCAACCACACAGATCACCTTAGTAACGCAACACCCTAACAACCACCCAGATCACCTTAGTAACGCAACACCCTAACAACCACCCAGAACACCCTAGCAACCACCCAGATCACCTTAGTAACGCAACACCCTATCAACCACCCAGATCACGCTAGAAACCACCCAGAACACCCTAGCAACCACCCAGATCACCTTAGTAACGCAACACCCTATCAACCACCCAGATCACCCTAGAAACCACCCAGAACACCCTAGCAACCACCCAGATCACCTTAGTAACGCAACACTCTAAAAACCACCCAGAACGACCTAGCAACCACCCAGATCACCTTAGTAATACAACACCCTAGCAACCACCCAGATCACCCTAGAAACCACCCAGAACACCCTAATAACCACCCAGATCACCCTAGAAACCACCCAGAACACCCTAGCAACCACCCAGATCACCTTGGTAACGCAACACCCTAACAACCACCCAGAACACCCTAGCATCACAGTGGTGACTCTTGCCTGTCAAAACACCACTCTTCTCTTCAGAATCTGTAGTTTCAGTCGGTTATTCTGAGCTCATTATGGGTGCGTCTCCAATGGAGGTCCTCAGGGTTTCTTCAGGTCGCTCTGAATGGCTGTTAGGCTGGAATGAAACGATCCGTTCTCATGTTCTCGGTCAGGCCTGTTAAAAATGACTCATGAGCGCTTCATTCTGCTGTCACATACAGCCACAGGAACACGTCCCTCACGCTCATTAGAGCCACTAATGTAACGCTAACCCTCAGAAAGAGCTGCTTCACAGAAACCGACTCGTTGGACAGCACGTGAAGCTCTTCCAGAGCCAAAACGGATCACTGGCCATTTCTTTTCTTTTGCAGAGATATTGAATACGAGGGATGAGATTTGAGTTAATAGAGAAACTCCGAGCTCAGCAGAGGTTGAAAGGAGGCGACAGACAGAGAAAAGGGAAATGGTCGGCCGTCACTGAAGTGAGATGAAAGCGGTGAGATGAAGGGAAAGGTTGTGACAGTGCGCTGTCATTGCTCTGACATCTTCATATTTCTGCCCACCTGTGTGCCGAGCGGAGCCCAGCTTTGCGTTGACTGAGAGGAAAGCGTATAGATGAGATTGCTCCGAATGTCCCATCTTGTTCTGCTTCATTCCATCCAACTTTGTTTGACTTCGTTCCTCTATAGCAGTAGTTCTCACATGGTTTTGCTTCAAAAATTGCAGCCCACCAAATGACAACTAATGCTTCTCATTTTTATGTATTGTTTGATTTTTTTTAATAATAAAAAATATCAAAAATGATAAATTGATAAATTAATTATACATTTTACAAATAATTTCATGTAAATAATTTAATATTAATTATATTTTTTTTATAAAATTAAATATTAAATTATTTACATGAAATTATTTGTAAAATGTATAATTAATAATTTATCAGTTTATCATTTTTGATAATACATTAATAAAATGTATTAAGTATTTATAAAATATATAGTAGGAATATTTCACACTAATACATTTATTTATATATATAACACACAGACACACATTATAGTTTAGTTCAAATTATTTTACATTATTAAATTATTTGTAAATTTTATAATTAATAATTATTTATTTTAAAATAAATTATTATTGTAATTTATTCATTATTTAAAAATATTGTAGGAATATCCCACATTATTATTACTTATTAAAATATTATATATATATATATATAAATTTGTATATTTTAATTGATATATATTTTAATTTTATTTAATATTTTAATATAATTTTAATTTAGTAAATTATTTACTTTTATTTTTATTCAATTTATTTAGTTATTTAAATTATTTAATTAAATATTATATATGCATTATTATTATTTAATTAAATTATTTTTTAAATTAAAATGAATTATTTTAATTTAAAAAAAATTTTTGGCATCTTAGATAAACTTTTAATGGTAAATTAAAACCCACTGCTATGTGAATGAAGCACTGCATTAATCAACTGCTTAATGAAAAATGCCATCATGATAATGACTTGTTGGCTCCATAATGTCTCGCTCTGTTGAAGACACAAATCAAACCTTGACAGAATATTATGTCAGAATCATATGCTCAGATATGCGAAATATAAATCTTATGTAATCTTGTTCATTTATGTCATATGATGGAGTTTGATCGATCGGCTGAAGTATGAGGAATAAATGAAGCCTCCTGCAGCGACTTGTCTCATAGACTTTCATGTGGTTTGGTTTTTATGTAACTGGAGGAACACACAGAGCTGGTTTGATTGCACTGGTTAAGCAGATAGATGAGCAAATAAACACATAATAAGCCAAGGTTTGAGCCTGAGGAACTTCATTATATCCGTCCGTTCAGCCGGAGGGAGATCTTACCGATCCTCTTTCATAATTCATGAAGCGCTCTTTAACGGCTGCTTAATTATGAATGGGGACAATCTGGGGCCATTTGGAGAGCAAAACGTGCCCGTCAGGCCCCATCTGCCACAAGAGGCGTCCCTTTGATTCGCCACGTACACTGGACACTCGCTCTCACTCGCACGAGTTAAACAATCCAGCGCTGATGAGGGCAGAGCCCGCTCTCATGAAACCCGCATCAATTATTTAGGCGAGATTGCTTGAACTGAACGGGGTCCGTCGGGGAGATGAATCGAGTCTTTGAATTATGAAGGGCTGTTTTGGGGGAGGAGACGACCGGCTTGATCATATAATCCTGTGTCAGGTGGTTGGGCCAAGCATAATGAAAGTCTTTTTAAGATGGGTCATTTAGATGAGACTTCTGGTATCTGGTTAGTGTAATGAATAATGAAGAATGATGTGAACTAGGTCCAAAATTAACTTTCGTGTCACACCAAGCTAATGGTGGGTGAATTGGGGGGAAGAAAAAAAATATATA
>JAFVLL020042518.1:0-12029 GCA_021397915.2 Tor tambroides | reverse complement strand
GGGTCACATTTGTTCTTTTTCTTTATAATGAAGTTGTCTGTATTTAGTAGATTGTGTGTAACACACAAAAGAGTAATGATCAGGTCAACACACATTGAGGTATATAAATTCAACACTGATTTAAAAAAAACTGCCCTGATATCGTGTTGATATCGGCATCGGCAGATACTCATAATTTTTGGTATCGGATCAGGATCGGTTCTGAAAAAGTGGTATCGAGCCGGCCCTAGTCAGTAACGGTATGTTTCGTCTTCTGTCCTCCAGACGTGTCTGCAGCGGTCGTTTCGCGCTGAAGTCTTCTCCTGTCCTGCCTGTCGTCACGATCTGGGCAAAGATTACGCCATGAGCCTCAACAAAACCCTACAGCTGCTCCTGGATCAGTTCTTCCCCGGATACAGCAAAGGACGATGAGTCTGATGCAACAAACGGACAAAGATCTGCTCTCCGCACAACGTCTCTCTCTCACACACACACACACACACACACACACACACACACACCAGCCTGACATCTGTGTTAGCGACCGCAATCCAATGGATGCTGGGACTCGAACCCTTCGACACACATCATGAACATCATCAGCATCAGTGACAACAAACTCCTCCTGAATCAGTCAAAATAACGCTACGTGAGAATCAAACCCTGTCAAAAACACGTCAGACTCGTTTCACCCAAAAATAAAATTATAAAATTATATCAGTTAACTATATATGGATAGACAGACAGATAGATAGATAGATAGATAATTCAAATAATTATTTCATATAATTAAATTTACAAAAACAACTATATTATATTATAATTATATGAATTATTAACAGTTATATGTATATATATCTTGATTAATCTTTTGCATATATATATATATATATATATAAAATGCAAAAGATTAATCACATCCAAAATAAAGTTTTTATTTACACAATATATATATATATATGTGTGTACTTTGTGTATTTATTATGTATATATAAATACACACACATACATTTTGAAAATATTTACGTGTATATATTTTTATTCATATAATTAATATTATATATAAATATATTTAAAATATAAGCATAACATTTTTCTGAAATATATCCATGCATGTTTGTATTTATATATGCATAATAAATATACACAGTGCACACATATATATTGTGTAAACAAAAACTTTTATTTTGGATGTGATTAATCTTTTGCCCAGCATTAATATATAAATTGTTAATAGTTCAAAGAATTATTTTATATAATTAAATTAAAATAATAATTACATATATAATTATTATTTAATTATAATTACATAATTAAATATTTATTTAATACTATGAAATATATAAATAAATATGAAGTAATTATATTTTGCACAAAGAAGCCTATTTTTATGATAATTTTCATCGTGACACACTTAAACACATTTTATCCCAAATTCTCATGAATGTGTCCAGATGTTTTAGTTTTGAGTTATTTTTTATTTCTCTTTAGACTCAATGATTTTCAAGTTAATTACTGTTAAAAGGGACAAAAAAAAGGGACAGTTTTTTTATTAAAACAAGCATAAAATTAGAGGCAGTGCAACAAATGCTTTTAATATGTATTGTTTTTATATTTACTTTTAATATTTAAAATATCTAAATACAATTTAACAAAAAATAATATATCGGTTTGTTTTGCGTCATATGAATGGCATAAAATGTGTTTAAATTTAATACAAAATAACGTCACTATTTAGAATATCTTGATGTCTTTAAAATAGGCTTCCTTTTCTTAATGCAAAATATAATTTTTGTACCTTTGATTCATTTCGGAGTGAACTATGAGTCATATGTGTTCTTGACGGGAATCAAATGACTGAATCTTGGATTCGCTGCTGTAATGAAGCTCAAATCGGCGGTGAAATGGAGAATCAGTCTGAATCTCTCCAGATCTGGAAGCGTCCGTCTTCAGCTGGATTTTAACGACAGATGGAGCGAATCGGCTGCTGAATCATTACGAACGTGATCCGTTCGTCTGTTTCCTGTTTGTTCCCTTCGGTTGTTTGTTGCTCGGCCTGTTTGTCTCTTTTCGTGGTGACGTCGTTTTTCTCTCCGATTTCTGCTTTGTTTTTCAGGAGCTGCAGATGTACGATGTTTATCCGCTCGTCTGTGACGTGTGTCATTCCCACAGCGATATTTCTTTGATTTCCGGTGGCTTTCCTCTCGTCTGTGATCTTGGCTGTTTTCTCTCACGCTCTCGCTCTTCTTCTGTGCTTTCTGTGGTGTTTTATGTTTTATTGCACTTCCTGACGATCAGAAATGAGATCGTGACGGTTTATTTTCCTACCTGTTCGACTTTCACCGTTCGCTCTTTCAGTGTGGCAAACCTGACCTGCGGTCCCGGCAGAAACATCGCTTCGAATTGTGATTCCGAATTTTATACATCGTATAATACTTGTTATGTACTTATTAAATATTTTGATTCCAGAATCGTCGTGTGATTGTCTTTCAGTTGTCTGTCATCGTGACTTCAGATCAACGTTTAATGGAAAGTTGTTTCAAAAATAATGAAAAAGGTCATTGTGACTTACCTTCTTATTAAAAAAGTCAGAATTGTGAGGTTTAAACTCAGAATTATGAGAAAATTTCAGAATTGCGAGAGAAAGTCAGAATTGCGAGATACAAACTCAGAATTGCGAGAGAAAGTCAGAATTGCGAGATACAAACTCAGAGATCTGAGGAAAATTGAAGTGCTGAGATACAAACTCAAATTGCGAGAGAAAGTCAGAATTGCGAGATACAAACTCAGAATTGTGAGAGAAAGTCAAGTGCGAAATGAAACTCAGAATCACGAAGAGAAAGTCAGGGCAGAGACTACAAACTCAAGTGTTTGAGAAAGTCAGAAATTACGAATGCAAACTCAAATTTGAAAGTGATGTGAGTTAAGATACAAACTCAAAATTACGAAAGTCAGGGTGTGAGATACAGCTCAAGTGAGAGAGAAAGTCAAATTGTGAGATACAAACTCCAAATTACGAGAGAAAGTCAAATTGCGGATAGGGAAACTCAGAATCACGAGAGAAAGTCAATTGAGATACAAACTCAGAATCACGAGAGAAAGTCAGAATTGCGAGATACAAATTCAGAATCACGAGAGAAAGTCAGAATTGTGAGATACAAACTCAGAATTACGAAAGTCAGAATTGTGAGAGAAAGTCAGAATTGTGAGATACAAACTCAGAATTGGAGAGAAAGTCAGAATTGTGAGATAGAAACTCAGAATTGCGAGGTCAAATTGTATGAGATACAAACAAAATTCGAAAGTCAATTGGAGGAAAGTCAAATTGTGAGATGAAACTCAAGTCTGAGAAAGTCAAATTAGAGATACGAACTCAGGAATCCATGAAGAAGAATAAAATTCACAAGATACAAACTCAGAATCAAGAGAAAGTCAGAATTGCGAGATACAAACTCAGAATCGCGAGAGAAAGTCAGAATTGCGAGATACAAACTCAGAATCACGAGGGAAAGTCAGAATTGCGAGATAGAAACTCAGAATCACGAGAGAAAGTCAGAATTGCGAGATACAAACTCAGAATCACGAGAGAAAGTCAGAGGTGCAGGGATGAATTCAGAATCCTGGAAAATTCAGGGTATGAGATACAAACTCAGAATTACGAAGAAGTCAGAATTGTGAGATACAAACTCATAATTCAGAAAGTCAAATTGTGAGATGAAACAAATCGCGAGAGAAAGTCAGAATTGCGAGAGAAAGTCAGAATTGTGAGATACAAACTCAGAATTACGAAAGTCAGAATTGTGAGATACAAACTCAGAATTGAGAGAGAAAGTCAGAATTGTGAGATACAAACTCAGAATTGCGAGAGAAAGTCAGAATTGCGAGATAGAAACTCAGAATCACGAGAGAAAGTCAGAATTGCGAGATACAAACTCAGAATCACGAGAGAAAGTCAGAATTGTGAGATACAAACTCAGAATTACGAAAGTCAGAATTGTGAGAGAAAGTCAGAATTGTGAGATACAAACTCAGAATTGGAGAGAAAGTCAGAATTGTGAGATAGAAACTCAGAATTGCGAGAGAAAGTCAGAATTGTGAGATACAAACTCAGAATTACGAAAGTCAGAATTGTGAGAGAAAGTCAGAATTGTGAGATACAAACTCAGAATTACGAAAGTCAGAATTGTGAGAGAAAGTCAGGGTGTGAGATGAAACTCAGGGTGGAGAAGTCTTGGTGTGAGATAGAAACTCAGAATTGCGAGAGAAAGTCAGAATTGTGAGATACAAATTCAGAATCACGAGAGAAAGTCAGAATTGCGAGATACAAACTCAGAATCACGAGAGAAAGTCAGAATTAGGACAAACTCAGAATCCATGAGAGAAAGTCAAGTGCAAAGATACAATAATTGCGAGAGAAAGTCAGAATTGTGAGATACAAACTCAGAATTGCGAGAGAAAGTCAGAATTGAGAAAGTCAGAATTGTGAGATACAAACTCAGAATTGCGAGAAAGTCTGAATTGTGAGATACAAGTGGAAAGAAGAACAAGATATGAGAAAGTCAAATTACGAGAAAAGTCGATTGTGAGATACAAACTCAGAATCGCGAGGAGAAATCAGAATTACGAGATACAAACTCAGAATCACGCGAGAAAAGTCAAGTGCGAAGAGAAAGTGGGGTGAGTGTGTCGAATTATGAAAGTCAGAATTGTGAGATACAAATTCAGAATCACGAGAGAAAGTCAGAATTGTGAGAAAAAGTCAGAATTGCGAGATACAAACTCAGAATTACGAAAGTCAGAATTGTGAGAAAAAGTCAGAATTGCGAGATACAAACTCAGAATTACGAAAGTCAGAATTGTGAGAGAAAGTCAGAATGCGAGATACAAATTCAGATCAGAAAATCAGAACATGAGATACAAACTCAGAATTGCGAGAAAGTCAGAATTGCGAGATACAAACTCAGAATCACGAGAGAAAGTCAGAATTGCGAGATACAAACTCAGAATCACGAGAGAAAGTCAGAATTGCGAGATACAAACTCAGAATTGCGAGAGAAAGTCAGAATTGTGAGATACAAACTCAGAATCGCGAGAGAAAGTCAGAATTGTGAGATACAAACTCAGAATTGCGAGAGAAAGTCAGAATTGTGAGATACAAACTCAGAATCACGAGAGAAAGTCAGAATTGTGAGATACAAACTCAGAATTGCGAGAGAAAGTCAGAATTGTGAGATATAAACACAATTGCGAGAAAAGTCAGAATTGTGAGATACAAACTCAGAATTGCGAGAGAAAGTCAGAATTGTGAGATACAAACTCAGAATTACGAGAGAAAGTCAGAATTGTGAGATACAAACTCAGAATTACGAAAGTCAGAATTGTGAGATACAAACTCAGAATCACGAGAGAAAGTCAGAATTGTGAGATACAAACTCAGAATCACGAGAGAAAGTCAGAATTGTGAGATACAAATTCAGAATCACGAGATAAATTGAAATTGAGATTAAACTCAGGTGAAAATCAAATTATGAGATACAAACTCAGGTACGAGAGAAAGTGGAATTACCGAGATACAAACTCCAGAATGTGAGAAAGTCAGGGTGCGAGATACAAATTCAGAATCACGAGAGAAAGTCAATTGTGAGATACAAACTCAGAATTACGAAAGTCAGAATTGTGAGAGAAAGTCAGAATTGCGAGATACAAATTCAGAATCACGAGAGAAAGTCAGAATTGCGAGAGAAAGTCAGAATTGTGAGATACAAACTCAGAATCGCGAGAGAAAGTCAGAATTGCGAGAGAAAGTCAGAATTGCGAGAGAAAGTCAGAATTGTGAGATACAAACTCAGAATCGCGAGAGAAAGTCAGAATTGCGAGAGAAAGTCAGAATTGTGAGATACAAACTCAGAATCGCGAGAGAAAGTCAGAATTGTGAGATACAAACTCAGAATCGCGAGAGAAAGTCAGGGTGTGGGTTCAAACTTTCAAAATTTGTAGGAAAGTCAGAATTGTGAGATACAAATTCAGAATCATGAGAGAAAGTCAGAATTGTGAGATACAAATTCAGAATTACGAAACTCAGAATTGTGAGAAAAAGTCAGAATTGCGAGATACAAACTCAGAATTGCGAGAGAAAGTCAGAATTGTGAGAGAAAGTCAGAATTGCGAGATACAAATTCAGAATTGCGAGAGAAAGTCAGAATTGTGAGATACAAACTCAGAATCGCGAGAAAGTCAGGGTGTGAGATACAGCTCAGAATTGCAAGAGAAAGTCAGAATTGAGATACAAACTCAGAATCACGAGAGAAAGTCAAATTACGAGAGAAGAAATTCAGGTGGCAAAATTCTGAAGCTCAGAATCGCGAAGTCAGAGTGCGAGGAAAAGTCAGAATTATGAGATACAAACAGAATTGCAGAAAATCAGTCATGATTTGAGTTGGAATCAGGAGAAGTCAGTAAGACTAAGAGCTCAGATGAGAAAATCAGTTAACAGATATTCAAATCAAGAGAAATCAGTGAGAGCTAAGTTTGAATTTGCAGGAAAACAAGGTGTGGAAGGATAGATGAGACAACTCAGTGAAGTCAGATTACGAGAGATCAGATGAGATAATTAGAATTGAGGAGGATGGTTAGAATAACTCAGTGTCTGAAAGTGGAATTGTGGTGCCAACTCAGTGCAGAAAGTCAGAATTGCAGGACTGAAAACTCTCAGGATCAACGAAAGTCAGATGCAGGAAAATCAGTGAAATACAGCTCAGAATGAAAATACTCAATTGAGAGAAATCAGAATTGTTTAAGATAAAATAAAATCAGAGAAGAGAGTCAAATTGTGGGAGAAGTCAAGGTGAGGACTTCCCACAAGAACTCAGATAAAAATCCAAGATTGCGAGAGAAAGTCAGAATTGCGAGATACAAACTCAGAATCGCGAGAGAAAGTCAGAATTGTGAGATACAAACTCAGAATTACGAGAGAAATCAGAATTGTGAGTGATAAACTCGTGATTTAAATATCACTTTCCAGAAACTGATCCATTGTGTTTGCAGTGGATTTCAAGAGCAGGTCTTTCACAGAATAATTGAACTAAATGCATACAGTAGCTGTATTATGGTCTGGTTACTATGTCAGCTGTGAGGAAGTGAATGAAGCATCTGTTCTCAGTTCAGCTGATCAGAGCCGATGGATGCCATGATCAAGGTCTGCAGACACTTACAGCATTGCCATGACAACCGCAGTTTCCACCCTAACTATTATGGTTACTAATGTAACATCTCCAGTGAGTATGGGAAGTTACTGTACTAGGTAAGTGCTTACTATGGTCAGTTGTTTACTACCACACTACTCCTGCTAGGGTCAGATTTATGAAGGCCAGATTCACCTTCTATTTCCAGTGTGATGAATGAATTAACCAGAAACTGCATCAATCATGATTTCATCTCTTCTTGACTCAAAGTTGAGACATTTTTACACAAAAATAAATTAGAAATTCAAAGTAAGTTTACTTCTGGAATGATAACTGGAGTCACAGCAGGCCATATTCATATTGAGTGCATACTGCGTAGTGTGTAGTATGTAGTGCGCTAGTGTGAACAGTGTTTTCTGATGAACACTGGAGACATCTAGTGGTCACTGAGAGTATCATGTGGCTGATCGATGACGTCACACGGGTGATCAATACGGTCATGTACATGCCCACAGGAAGAATTAAAGTTACCAATCTTCCTTTAGAAAGTGTGATTTTGGCTGAAAATATATTTAGGCCTATATTTAATTATTTTTTCTGGTAGCAACCATGCTTTTACATTGCAAAATTTGTATTCACAAGAACAAATTTCTAAACACTTTGCTGAGATTTCCCATACTGTAAAATCTCTTAAACTCATAAGCTAAATAAAAATAAAATTAACACATTTCGAAGATCTTACACTTATAGATCTAATATTTCTAACTGATTGAGGATTCCTTTTAGTTTTTTATTTTTTATTTTAATTCCTTTTCATTTCATGTCTTTGTGTTTTAATGCAAGGTTTCTTCTTTGCATAATAATAGCAATAACATAATAAAACATAATATTAAAAATGTTGCAAAATAAACTTCCTTTTCTTAATTGACATGCTGAATGAAAATAAAAAAGTAAGCAAATAATTATAATAATTGTATATTCATTTTTATATTTATTTTTACAATTTATATTTATATATTTTAAAATGTTACCACACATACACACACACACACACATATATATATATATATATATAAATTTATGAAATATTAAATATGAAATTAAACAAATTAAGAAAATTAAAATCAACTCTTTTTCTCTGTCTCTCTCTTTCTACACACACACACACACACACACACACACACACACACACATATATATATATATATAATTTTAATTTTCTTTATGGTCTATAAAAATTTTAATATTAGCCAAGAATTTTCTTGACAGGTTTCATTAGATTCTCCTAAAGATTTCAGACTTTCTGCTCAAGTTTAATTCAATTCTGACTTCTACAATCTAAAGCATCCTCATCAATAACACATGAAAACAGAAATAAATGCAGAGATTTATTCTGAAAGCTTTACTGGGAACATATTTTTGATTTTCTCAAATTGTATATTGACTTAAGAGAACAGCAGAACAGAATGTAGGAGTTTTATGTCAAATTAAACTAGAATGTTCTAGAATATTCACAAGTTCATGTTTCTGGCCTGGAGCAAAGAATCAGATTTCAGTGCTTTGCTTTTCGTTGTAATGAAACCTAGGTATTACCGTGTTACTTAAAAAATGTATATAAAGTTTAATTTTTTTTCTGCACACACACACACACACACTCGCGGGTGTACACACACACACACACACACAGAGCGCTCTGTGAATCAGTGTGAATGTAGCCGTGTTTCTTTCAAGTCATTCTCTATCACAAGCGTTTTTCTGTCGCTCGTTTTTCGCAAATCCACCAGATTTTCCTTCGTGACGCTGAAAAACAACCGCACTTCAGCTTTCAACTGTGTTTACTGACAGATCGCGCCGCACTGGAACTATGAGCTTCATTGGTCCGCGGGAGAGAGAGCGGGGGCTGCGCGGCTCAGGCGAGCCCTCCCGGGCTTGAGAGTCAAATCGAGGCCGCTGGCTCTGCGGCCTTAGCGGGCGATTTAATGTTTCACTCCACAACACAGAACAGCGCTCAGGTAATGTGGTAAAAACTCACGAGAACGATGAGAATGAGTGATTAACTTAATTTGGAGTTGGTTAATGCACTTTAAATGAGTTTAAGCGGATTGTTTGTTAAAGTCTTGCATCATTAACTATTCATCAGTCGTTAATTAGTATGCTACTACCTATGCTAAGTTCTTTTAGAGGTGGATTTGTTTTTCTCAAACAGGCTCCATCAGGAACAGCAATGGCTTCTTGTGATGACAGATTGACGTTGATTGACAGATGATGCTGAAGGCACCTGTTCAGGTGAGCAAGGCCCTCAGCATCACCGCAGGAGAATGAAGCTTCATTCGTCCCCGAACATGAAACCGAACCACCGTTTGACCTTGACCTCCGGAGAGGCCCCTGAGCGACTGTGCAACGGTTCGACTGACCAATCAGGGCTCGAGAATCTCATCGCAAACCATTCGGATCCAGACGAAGACGATCTCACGCTCGAGATCCAGCAGGCCTATAGAATATTTCAGAGCTTTCTCTCAGAGAAGCATAAATCTAAAACAGCCCCGTTCTGGCGTCCCATGGGCCCCGAGAATCACAGTGAGATGTGCTTCAGAAAGATGGATGATAAGTTCGTCAATCGCGAGTATGAGTCCATCACGGCGTTTGTGGCAGATTTCAGACTGATGCTAGAGAACTGTTACCGCTTTCATGGAGTCGATCACTGGCTCTCCAAACAGGCTCAGAAACTGGAGATCATTCTAGAACAAAAGCTGACCTTGCTGTCCAGGTAAAAACAAAAGTCAACAATGACTTTATTCATGAAGAGTGTTGGGCAGTAACTAGTTACAAGCAGTGTTGGGTTTAATGCATTACTAAGTAATTAATTACTGTAATTTAATTACAGTTACTTCTGATGTAATTGCATTAAACACTGCGTAGATAGAATAATTCTATATAAGACAATAGTGGATTAAAATGTAATATCTAAGATTAAAATTTATGTTTTTAATGTAACCTTATCCCTTTAAATGCTTTGGACAGTTCAAGAATAATTTATGCAATTTTATATTATTTATTTGAAAGAATTAAAAGAGCAGTTTCATGTCTATGCTTGAATTAAACAATACAGGGATAGACATGAAACAAAATATTAATTCTTTCAAATATAAAATTGCTTAAATTTAGAAAGTAATACAATACTTTTAAGAGGGAGTAATTAGTATGGTAATCTAATTACACTGTTGAAGGTGTAATTAGTAACTAGTAATTAATTACTTTTTTATAGTAACTTACCTCAACACTGGTTACTAGCAGTGTTGGGGAAAGTTACTTTTAAAAGTAATGCATTACAATATTGCGTTACTCGCTAAAAGTGTAACTAATTGTGTTACTTAGTTACTTTTTATGGAAAGTAATGCGCTATGTTACTTTTGCATTACTTTTTCTCATCTGGGCTGGGTGTGGAAGTATGGAAACAAAGTAACTGGCGTTACATATCTGAAAAAGTAACTCAGATATTTTCTTGAAAATTAAAAAGTAATGCATTACTTCACTAGTTACTTAAAGTAACCTGGTTATGTAACTCACGTTACTTGTAATGCATTACCCCCAACACTGGTTACTAGTAACTTGTTACAGTAGTAATATTACTTTTTGCAGTAACTGGAAGTGTAACTTATAAGATTTCAGTAATAATATTACAGTTACTATCCATAAAACTTAGTTACTTTCAATACCTCAACCCCTACTGATTTGAAGTCCAACAATCCAATAATTCCTAGATTTATTTCTTAGATTTAATGAGATTAATACAACACTTTTACTTAAATGTTACTATTAATCTCCACTGAGTGTTTGTAATAACTTCTGACTGCGATCCAATGTGGGTTTTGGTCAAATGATGACGCAAAAATATGTTGTTAGTAACATTTTAGAAGAATTTTATGGGGAAGAAAGAAAAGTAATGTAACTAGTAGTGTAACTAATTACTGTTTCCAGAAAGTAATAAGTTTATTTTAAGGTGTCCTTGTTGCAGTGTGATTATGCATTTAAGTACTGAGTAATATTAATTAACTACATGCAATTACTATATGGTTAGGGTTTGGCTTGCATGTAATTATGCATTATTTATTGTTGTTATAATAGTAAATACATGTAACGTGTTACAAGGACACCTTAAAATAAAGTGTTACCGAGTTTTTTCTCTTACACACACACTGAACTTTACAGTTTTATTCCTTTCTATATTCTGAAGGTTTGCTTATATTTGATTCGCACTGATTTATACAACATTTACTCCTAAAAATGTCAAAATGTGTTTGTTTTCTGTCTGTTGACAGTATTTTCTGATTTATGCAGTGAGAAAAAGAGAAATCCAGAATCTACTCTGGAAAAATCTTTAACTCTAATATAAAAACAATCAAACAAGAGTTTTGAACCTGCATTTATCCAGTGTTCATATGTAAATGTATGCATATCTTTGCATATTCAAACATAACATTGTAAAACATGTAATACTATGTTATCAGTCAACTGGGGAAGTTCATGGAATAAAAATAAAACTATAGAATAAACTAGATAGTAAAGTTTGGATACAAACTTTAAGTTGGCTTGAAAAAGCCTAGCCAGAAAGTTTGTGAAAGTTTTAAAAGCTTGAAGTTTGAAGGTTTTCAGTTTGAAGTAGTTTGAAATCAGCCCAATCTCACGGCAATTCGTACATATTTTACGAAGTGGCTAATTCGTACGAATTCGTACGACCTCACTCATACACATTCATACGATTTTTGCTAAATCATACGTATTTTACGAGTTGCCAATTCGTATGAATTTGTACGAACGACCTACACCTAACCCCGCCCCTAAACCTACCCGTCACTGGGGTTTAGACAA
>JAFVLL020042517.1:0-11314 GCA_021397915.2 Tor tambroides | reverse complement strand
CAGCACCTGTGTGTGTGTATGTATATATATATATATATATATATACTATATGTGTGTCATTAAAACTAGATTACACCTAAATATTGAATTGTTTCTTCTTGTCTTCTCAGTGTCAAATGTTCATGTTGTACAGACTCCAGAACCAAAGACTCCAAATGCATTTTGGCAATGTAAGTTTAGTCATTTTTTTCACAAGCACAATTAACTGTTAATTTGATAAATATCATCAAAAGTGTAAAATGAGAATTTTAGAAAATAATAACATTTTATTCCGTATGTGTTTGTGTGCATCCATCCTCCTCAGATTTCTGTCAACTGAAACTGGATCCAAACACTGCAAATAAAGAACTCAAACTGTCAGAAGACAAGAGGAAAGTATCATATTCATATGATGCCCAGCAATATCCAGATCACCCAGAGCGATTTGATATGTTTCCCTACATGATGTGTAGAGAGGGTTTGTACGGTCGCTGTTACTGGGAGGTTGAATGCAGTGGCAAAAGTTGGGCTATAGCTGTTAGTTACAAAGGAATTGATCGTAAAGGAAACAGTGATGACTGTAAACTTGGCTTTAACAAAATATCTTGGAGATTGGGCTATTATATGCAGAATTTCTGTTTCATGCATGATAAAACACAGATCCAAATCCCTGCTGCCTCTAGAATAGGAGTGTATCTGGATCACAGAGCAGGAACTCTGTCTTTCTACAGCATCTCTGACACAATGACTCTACTACACAGAGTCCAGACCACATTCACTGAACCCCTCTACCTTGCATTTGGGATTGCAGACAGTTCTGTCAGGATCATAGAGCAGATGGAAGTTCAGACAGACCAGAATAAATACTGATTGAGTTTCAGATTTTTGCTAAACAGACATTTGCTAAACTCCTGAAATACGTATGGCATCTAAAAGTGTTGATCTTCAGCAATATTTCTTTACTGTATGTCATAAAAATCCACATCTGAATCCATGATGCAGTTCACCATTAAGTCACAAAAAGCCATGCTTAACCCCAAGTTATCATTGTTCTAAACACCGCTTTTAACCCAGGGTAAAGGAATGCTTCACGGGGTTAGCACCACTTTTTACCCGAGGTTATGAAACCCTGCTCTGCACGGTTAGCACCGCTTTTGTGATGTTAACCCTGCATTGCAATGCCAACCTTGTATAGTGTGACATGGAGCGGTGTTATTGTTACGACTAGATGCTTCAGACATCCAATCGCGTGGCTCATATTTACTTGCTTTGGACAGTTACAGAAACACAGAATGCTGTATAAACAGTCTTTTCAGCATTTGAGGGGAAAAATGTCAAATAGTGATAGAAAACAATGTATAATAGGCATATGTGCATGCACAATATTACAGCCGTTATGTAAACACATCCTGTGCTGCATTCGTTCATTCAGTAACACTGACACCTCAAATATGCAAATAAGGACTTTAACCCAGGGGTTAGGAATGTACAGTGTGAAACGGCATCAAATGAATACCCAGGATTAACTTTTAACCCTAAAGTATAAGCAGTGTGAAACGTAAAGCAAGATAACCCAGGATTCCATTTACCCTGGGGTTTAGAGTGACCCAGGGTTCAATATTTCAAGTGTGAAAAGCCCTAGATTGTCAGGGTTGGATTGGAAGATATTTGGCCATGTATCCTATAAACTGTTCATAGGTCAATTATGTTGTACATAATTACATCACACATGTATTACATGAATTATGTTATATTATTATATATTACTATTATATATTACTTCACAATTTGGAAAACTGACTTGACTTTAGGACTTTGATTTTTACTTTAATGTAATGTGTAATTTTGATAAAATAAAGAGAAAATCAAATGAAATACCATTTCAGTGACCATTTGGTATGTGACTGTTTTATGAAATATTTTGTCTCAAGAATCCGTGATCTGTGAGATTGTCTGTGATTGTTTTTCTCCATAGCAGCTGACTGAATATCTGCTCTTCTTGTGACTAAGAAGCATCACTTTTTAAACATTATTTCTGAAAGGTTTAATGCCAATGGCATTGTCCAGCCAACATGAAATCATCAATGATTTCATCATTTTACACACAAAAGTTTGTGAGTAGCAGTTTAAACAAAGAAACAAATTTATATCTGTTATTAGACACTATTCAACTAATCTGATTATTAGAGTGGAATGATAGCTACAGAAAAATTCTGAGCAAAGTACCGAGGCAAGGGCAACAAAACAGCGATGTCACGGCCTCCCATAAACAGTAGCCTACGTTTATAACGTCCAGAGGTGGGTAGTAACGAGTTACATTTACTTCGTTACATTTACTTGAGTACATTTTTTGGGTAACTAATACTTTGAGTATATTTAAAAATGGGTACTTTTACTCTTACTCAAGTACATTTTAGTGAAAAGACAGTACTTTTGCTTCGTTACTGTGGGCGACGCTCCTCTCGTTACTTTATCATAATGCAATTCAAGTTAAAAATGCTACAATTTATTCCAAACGCGACATCTACTTTTCTCTGGGCAATGAGCGATGCCCATTCGCGAATGATTCATTCTTTTGAGTCAATTCTGTTCAAAGGCTTGATCAAACCAGTTGGCAAACCAGTGAATCGATTCGCGAATCAATTTGAGTGATTCGTTCAGTTCCCTGCAGCACGCGCCGAGTCGTCGAGCAGAAAGTTTGAGAACATCAAGAGCGTTGAGCGCAGCGGCGCGCGACCTGTTCCAGGAGGAATGCCTTTGCCTAGACACAATTAATATTGATATTTTCACAGTTTTTACGCTTGCAGAAATATAGGCTACATTTGTTTACATTCTGCAGAACAGACGGAAGAAGATCCGTCAATGTGCATTTGTTTCGTTATGTCCAGATGTTCGGTAGCGGTCATGTGAGGAGTTTTCACTCTTCTCCGTCTTAATATAGTTTGAAATATAATTTAATTCAGTGATGGAAATCAGAATTTTCATCAGCTGTTACTCCAGTTTTAAGAGTCATATGATCCTTCAGAAATCATTCTAATATACTGATTTATAACCAGTGTTGGAAACAGTTTTGCTGTTTAATATTTTGTGACATTTTATTCAGGATTATTTGATGAATAGAATGCTAAAAAGAACAGCACTGATAATAAATCAACATATTGGAATGATTTCTGAAGGATTATGTGACACTGAAGACTGGTGTAAAGGCTGATGAAAATTCTGATTTGCATCACTGAAATAAATTACATTAAAAAACATTAAAAATCTTTTGAATGGCAGTGTGTGTGTGTGTGTGTGTGTGTGTATACACACACACCTGTGAGTGGTTGCCAGGGAGTTGCTGTGTTATGGCTGTTGTTATGCTGCTGTGGGTGGTTTCTAGGGCATTGCTATGTTGTAGTTGTTAATAGGTTGCTGCGGGTGGCTGCCAGGGTGTTGCTATGTTGTGGCTGTTGTTAGGCTGCTGTGGGTGTTTGCCAGGGTGTTGCTATGTTGTGGCTGTTGTTGGGCTGCTGTGTGTGGTTGCCAGGGCTTTGCTATGTTGTGGCTGTTGTTAGGCTGCTGTGGGTGGTTATCAGGGTGTTGCTATTTTGTGGTTGTTGTTGTTATGCTGCTGTGGGTGGTTGCCAGGGTGTTGCTATGTTGTGGATGTTGTTAGGCTGCTGTGGGTGGTTGTCAGGGTGTTTTTATGTTGTGGCTGTTGTTAAGATGCTTTGGGTGGTTGCCAGGGTGTAGCTATGTTGTGGCTGTTGTTAGGCTGCTGTGGGTGGCTGGCTGTGGGTGTTGCTGTTGTGGCTGCTATAGCTGTTGTGGGGATTTCTAGGGTAAGTGTCGTGTCAGGGCTGTTGCTAGGCTGCTGTGGGTGGTTACCAGGGTGTTGCTATATTGTAACTGTTGTTAGGCTGCTGTGGATGGTTGCCAGAGTGTTGCTATTTTGTAACTGTTGTTAGGCTGCTGTGGATGGTTGCCAGGGTGTTGCTATGTTGCGGCTGTTGTTGGGCTGCTATGAGTGGTTGCCAGAGCGTTGCTATGTTATGGGTGTTGTTAGGCTGCTGTGGGTGGTTGTCAGGGTGTTGCTATGTTGTAGTTGCCAATAGGCTGCTGCGGGTGGTTGCCAGGGTGTTGCTATGTTGTGGCTATTGTTAGGCTGCTGTGGGTGGTTGCTGCTATATTGTGGCTGTTGTTGGGCTGCTGGGTGTGGTGACCAGGGTGTTGCTATGTTGTGGCTGTTGTTACGCTGCAGGGGGTGGTTGTCAGGGTGTTGCTATGTTGTGGCTGTTGTTAGGCTGCTTTGGGTGGTTGTCAGGGTGTTGCTATGTTGTGGCTGTTGTTGGGCTGCTGTGAGTGGTTGCCAGGGTGTTGCTATGTTATGGCTGTTGTTAGGCTGCTGTGGGTGGTTGTCAGGGTGTTGCTATGTTGTAGTTGTTGATAGGCTGCTGCGGGTGATTGCCAGAGTGTTGCTATGTTGTGGCTGTTGTTAGGCTGCTGTGGGTGGTTGCCGCTATATTGTGGCTGTTGTTAGGCTGCTGCGGGTGGTTGTCAGGGTGTAGCTATGATGTGGCTGTTGTTAGGGTGCTGTGGGTGATTTCTAGGGCATTACAATGTTGTTGCTGTTGTTAGGCTGCTGTGGGTGGTTGCCAGGGTGTTGCTATGTTGTGGCTGTTGTTAGGATGGTTTGGGTGGTTGCCAGGGTGTTGCTATGTTGTGGCTGTTGTTAGGCTGCTGTGGGTGATTTCTAAGGCGTTGCTATGTTGTGGCTGTTGCTAGGCTGAAGTTGGTGGTTGTCAGGGTGTTGCTATTTTGTGGCTGTTGTTAGGCTTCTGTAGGTGGTTGCCAGGGTGTTGCTATGCAGTGTCTAACAATTTCTGAGTGTTTTTTAGCATGTTGCCATACAACTGCTAGAGTTTTTGGTGTTGTTGCCAGGGTGTTGCTATGTTGTGGCTGACATGTTTTGAGTAGTTTTAACATGTTGCCATGCAGTTGCTAGGGTGGTTGCCAGGGCTTTGCTCTGCATTGTTAACATGTTCAAATGAATTTTTAGCATGTTGCTGTGCAGTTGCCAAGGTGACTAACATGTTTGTACTGGGTTTTAGCAACACAATTGCTGCAGTGTTATGGGTTGTTGTCAGGTTGTTGCGATGCAGCGTTATTATATTTGGGGGTTTTAGCATGTTGCTATGTATTTGCTAAGATGTTACAGCTAGTTGTCAGAGTGTTGCTATATATGCAGTGGCTAACATTCTGCAGTTGCTAGGGTGTTAATGTTGTTCTAATGTAAACATGAGAATAAAATTGAGCCAAATATGTCAAAAATGATTTTTGCTGGGAATTAGTAAATCAGATCATTGATATTTAAAGATGCAGTAAGTAATATTGACAGCTAGTGGTTGAAATGAATATTGCAGTCCAAATTCAAAATGTTGGAGAGAGTTGTTTCACCTCTCCCTCCTCCTCAGACTTGATGCTCACATGGGTTGCCAGATTGAGGACACGCAATAGGAATGAGCACAACTGACATAGGGAGGTGAGGAGCCTTAAACTGTAAGTTAATGAGTTGATTTATCCGTGTTTATTACTCCTCTGGTCATAGATGAATGCTGAAGGCTTTTTATGTTGTGTAGAATTTGTGATCTCTGACCTAGTTCGTTTGCTGGCTACCGTGGCTGGCAACTGGCAACCCGGCTGTCAAAATACTATTGGGTAAAATAGCAGTGGGCGGAGTCACACAGATCAAAACAAAAACAGACATTCTGACAAAGAACACACATTTTAAAGTAGAATAACTGGCTGCTATATAGCATTTCAGAGAAACAAGTATGCGAACTAAGCATGTTTCCTAAATATCTGCAAAAATATTATGGTACATTTTGCTTCAGTACAGTCAAAAAATTACATACAGCACCTTTAATAAAGTATGGCAAAGCTGCTCCCCACATGATAAAAACACTACAGCATTATGTTAAACTGAAACTCTTAGAGCTCGACAGCTCGTAAAATACCCGTAACATTTACTGGCAAAACACCTTTCATGGAATCGTTTGTTTTGCATTAGAAAACTGACTCAGAGGTTGAGAGGAAATCAGCCTCAGAAGGCAAACTGCAAAAAGCTTGTTTTGTTGCCATCGCGTAGGACGACGTGGCAGATGAGAAACGTGTGTTATGTTAGTTGACTCCAGTTCAGATGCAGTGAATAAACTAGAAGTATTAGTCTTAAATCTCCAAATGCATGTGGTTGGGCAATGGGCAGCAATCATGATGGACTTTACCATCAATAAATAACATGACAAACACACACTCAGAAGTAGACTGCCATGCTGAGAGGCGTGCTGGTCTTTCTGTCTGCTGTAGCTGTAGGAAGTTATAAATGCCAGATACGTTTTAATAATACACAGAGGAAAGCCTAGTTGTTGGTTGTTTACTAGAAACACTTATCGAAAATTAGAGAACTCTCTGTCCCAATTTCCTGTCAACTAATGAAGAACTCCCCCGCTGGCCCCAGGAAACACACACACTGAAATTCATGCAGTTAAGAGCTTATAATATGCACTGCAATTAAGTACATCAAAGGCTGAAATGATTTGGCATGTATAGCTCTATAAGACAAAATAAGGTTACAGAGACCAACTACTCACAGAAAAACAAATGGAAGAAATCGATTCCAAATTTTCAAATAGTTGTATCTAGGCCAAATATTGTCCGATCCTAACAAACCATACATCGATGGAAAGCTTATTTATTCAGCTTTCAGATGATGTATAAATCTCAATTTTGAAAAATTGACACTTAAGACTGGTTTTGTGGTCCAGGGTCACATATGTGTAGACAACAGAATAAGTTTTATGTGCACTGCAGTCACCATAATAATGCATTGTTGCAGTGCAAAGGTAAAACAAGACTTTAAAAAAAAGAAAAAGAGTAACAAAACGTGAAAAAAATGGAAAAAAGCAAAAAAAAAGACAAAATAAAATTTAACATTTTATACATTTAAAAATACAGATCTACTCTAAAAGACACATATTTAAAATATATACAAATTATTTATTAACCAACACAATTTAAGCTAATATTGAAAATAAATTAAAGAAAAAAATGAAAATTTCAAAGGTATGATACCCCTGACAAGGGACATACTGATCTTAAATGTTAATAGTCTACAATGTAAACGGGCAGTTTAAGTATGAAAGTTATTATGCATGACTGTACAGCTCAGTAAAATACCATCTGCTTGTAATTAGCAACAGATCTATGTTGTTCAGTGACTTTGTATGTATGTAGCATCAACTTGACCACACTGACTAGTTGGACAGACACGTTTGACAGCAACGTGAAATAAAGATGGTTAATTTACTTTTTTGTTTTCTTTTTTTTATAAATGAAAGATGTCTTGATCCACTCAAAACTCGACAGACATGTATGACTACAGTTGCTATGTAAACCAAAAGACACAACCACCAGACTCACATCATGCTAATGTCAAGAATCTGGGTCAGACCCACCAATGCAAGATATTCCAATACATATCCATCAACTGACACACATCCACCAGAGTGCTGACTGTGCAGTTTTGGTAAGTGACTCAATTTCCTTAGTAAAGTTTCAGTTGTTAACATTAGTTAAAATGAACTACAGTATCTCACAGAAGTGAGTACACCCCTCACATTTTTGTAAATATTTTATTATATCTTTTCATGTGACAACACTGATGACACTTTGCTACAATGTAAAGTAGTGAGTGTACAGCTTGTATAACAGTGTAAATTTGCTGTCCCCTCAAAATAACTCAATATACAGCCATTAATGTCTAAACCGCTGGCCACAAAAGTGAGTGAAAATGTCCCCCTAAGTGAAAATGTCCAAATTGGGCCCAAAGTGTCAATATTTTTTGTGGCCACCATTATTTTCCAGCACTGCCTTAACCCTCTTGGGCATGGAGTTCACCAGAGCTTCACAGGTTGCCACTGGAGTCCTCTTCCACTTCTCCATGATGACATCACGGAGCTGGTAGACGTTAGAGACACACAGATGCTCAATAGGGTTTAGGTCCGGAGACATGCTTGGCCAGTCTCCGAAGGGAGGGGATCATGCTCTGCTTCAGTATGTCACAGTACATGTTGGCATTCATGGTTCCCTCAATGAACTGTAGCTCCCCAGTGCCGGCAGCACTCATGCAGCCCCAGACCATGACACTCCCACCACCATGCTTGACTGTAGGCAAGACACACTTGTCTTTGTACTCCTCACCTGGTTGCCGCCACACACGCTTGACACCATCTGAACCAAATAAGTTTATCTTGGTCTCGTCAGACCACAGGACATGGTTTCAGTAATCCATGTCCTTAGTCTGCTTGTCTTCAGCAAACTGTTTGCAGGCTTTCTTGTGCATCATCTTTAGAAGAGGCTTCCTTCTGGGATGACAGCCATGCAGACCAATTTGATGTAGTGTGCGGCGTGTGGTCTGAGCACTGACAGGCTTACCCCCCACCCCTTCAACCTCTGCAGCAATGCTGGCAGCACTCATACGTCTATTTCCCAAACACAGCCTCTGGATATGATGCTGAGCACGTGCACTCAACTTCTTTGGTCGACCATGGCGAGGCCTGTTCTGAGTGGAACCTGTCCTGTTAAACCGCTGTATGGTCTTGGCCACCATGCTGCAGCTCAGTTTCAGGGTCTTGGCAATCTTCTTATAGCCTACACCATCTTTATGTAGAGCAACAATTATTTTTTTCAGATCCTCAGAGAGTTCTTTGCCATGAGGTGCCATGTTGAACTTCCAGTGACCAGTATGAGAGAGTGAGAGCGATAACACCAAATTTAACACACCTGCTCCCCATTCACACCTGAGACCTTGTAACACTAACGAGTCACATGACACCGGGGAGAGAAAATGGCTAATTGGGCCCAATTTGGACATTTTCACTTAGGGGTGTACTCACTTTTGTGGCCAGCGGTTTAGACATTAATGGCTGTGTGTTGAGTTATTTTGAGGGGACAGCAAATTTACACTGTTATACAAGCTGTACACTCACTACTTTACATTGTAGCAAAGTGTCATTTCTTCAGTGTTGTCACATGAAAAGCTATAATAAAATATTTACAAAAATGTGAGGGGTGTACTCACTTCTGTGAGATACTGTAACTATTAAAAATACTTCTAAAGCATTTATTAATCTTATTTAATGTTAATTTCAACATTAATCAAAAGTTTTATCTGATAATATAATTTAATGAACCTGAGCTAACATGAGTTAACGTATTTTTATTAACTAATGTCAACAAAGATTAAAAATACTATTAAAAAATTATTAATAACCAGTAATTAGGAGTTTACTGAGGCACAAGTCATAGTTATTAGTTAGTTAATGGGCCTTAAAATAAAATGTGACTGAAAAAAAGATTGCTGTGATTAGTTATCACAACTTAAAATTCAACATTAGAATAATTAATAATGCTTCCCAGTGATAGAAGAATGCAATATAGTCCCAGTAAAGGGACTATATTGCAAAATGTGAAATACGTACCAATAAGTACATACCACTGCAGTTTCCAACAGAAATTAACACTAAAAGCGGTAAATCAGTGAACACTTGTAATCGTTTTCGTACACAGCTATGATTAGAGCTCCATATGTTTCGCTTTCCGGACATAAGTTTGCTTGGTAGCTCAGCCGGCACAGAATTGGACTTAGGATGCGGAATCCTTGGCTCATGATGAAAGAGCTGAAAGATGAGAGATCGAAAAATCTATGGTTCATTATTTTAAAATGTCACGGAGCATTAGACATATAGTGCCACTCAATGGACATTTCAAGTCAGAACTGCGGTGACACTTGCAAAAACCAACGTCACATAAAACGTATCATATACATTCATCTGTTCCAGGGGGAAAAAAACCCGAACACTCTTTTAGCATCACCCAGTGGACTTTTCACATCGAATATGTCACGAAACATATACGACGGTATGTATTTCATGTCTTGCGAAAATGTTTCCCAGAGGTACGTTTTCGTCAAGAGACCAGGTTGCAGATTGCAGTAGTCTGCTGAGACTCTTTCATAACTTAGCATTGCAAGATGGAAAATTACACCACAAATTGTGTTCGGTAGAGATTTTGTGCAGCATTACATGATTTGCATGTTTGTTTTAGTACCTGGGAGCTAAACAATTCAAACAGTGCATGCAAATAAACGTCACTATCAATTTAGTCCATGACTGAAATTCTATGTAATTTTGGTCTTTTGCTTCATGATGCATTTTTTTTTTTTTTGGCTTCCTTAATGTTTGTCAAACAAACATTTTTGTCAGTAATTTTGTTAATGTATCACTGGATATACATGCAGTTTTCAGAGCAATCACTCCATACATGGGAGTGTTTTGGTAAGGTGAGGGAAGTGAATAGCTGCAATAGCTTTCAACAAAATGTTTGCAAATCCCCTTAAAAAGTTAATTTGAGTCCCTCTACCTCCTGTGCCCCATTATATAAGCAAAGTACTTTAAAGCTGGCTTCAGATACTGGAACCTTCTGATGGGTTTGCCAGACAACAACATCCCTATCCGGCAGCATAACTGTCTGTGTTTGCTTTACAGCTCACAGCTGTTTGTCCGATGTAATGCTCTGCATATGCGCCTTTATGATCATGTTAACTACTACTGCACCAAAAAGCACAAACCTAGAAAATATAGTTATAAAATTACAATACAGTTGTATTATAATTAGTGCTGTCAAACGATTAATCGTGATTAATCGCATCCAAAATAAAAGTTTTTGTTTGCATAATATATGTGTGTGTACTGTGTATATTTTTACGGTGGCTGAGAGAGCTCAATGCGCTGCAACTTCAGAAAACACATGCAAATAGAAAAAGCACCAGGAAATCAAGAAAACATCTTCATCGGTTTGACAGCAGGTACTGCAAATGCTCACAACACAACCAAATAACGAATTTTATTTGCAGAGCGTTTCTTTGTTTGGTTGTGTTGTGAGCATTTGCAGCGCATGTGTTGTCAAATTGATGAAGTCATTTTCTTAATTTGCAGGTGTTTTTTCTATTTGAAGCGCATTCTGCTCTCTCGGCCACTGTAATATTTATTATGTATATAAAATATACAGTATATATATATATATTTAAATATTTACATGTATTTACATGTATATATTTATATTCATATAATTTATATAAATATCTAATATATAAACATGCATGTGTGTGAATTTATATATATATATATATATATATATATATATAATTATATACAGTACACACACATATGTGAACAAAAACTTTTATTTTGTATGCGATTATTTGACAGCACAAATTATAATGTAATATAATATA
>JAFVLL020042515.1:0-59988 GCA_021397915.2 Tor tambroides | reverse complement strand
TCTCTCTCTCTCTCTCTCTCTCTCTCTCTCTCTCTCTCTCTCTCTCTACGTGTGTATGTCGCTCAGTGGAGGCTACATTAATAGGTAATGCGGGAAACCTCAGAGATGAAGCAGAATATTAATGAGGGATTCGCGCCTTGCCCCATAGCCTATTGGACATTTTTTTGTTTAAAAAGCATTTGTAGGCATCGAAGTGGTATGAGTATGGATATATGGCGATCATACGTAAAATTAACCCATTCGACATCATAACTGTTTGAGGCTAGTGTTAGTCGAGAGCAGTCCAAGAAAAAAACACAAAATTTGCTTTACGACGGCTAAAATGCTCCGACTGCAGTTGAATAATAATGTCATTAATATTTGGACATATAAAAAATCAACGTGCTTTTAACGAGAAAAGGCATTGACTTTAAAGTAGCCTACATTTCAACGCGAAAATCAAATGTAAGACAGGTGCGAGAAGACATTATTTTACAATGTAGTAAATAAATAGGCTGATTCATTTCTCGAAACGAAAATAAAATGATAGACTACGAATGGTTGTATTAAATACGCTCTCTCGTAGCTAAAAAAGTAGGTTATCAACATCAGCATTCCGCTCTTTAGTTTAAGCAGTAACTGAGAGGTGAGAAATTCGATGCCAATAATGGTTGACCGTATTCCAAATATTTTAAAAAGTCAAAAAATATTCGACGGACTAGGCTCGGTGACAATTCTTGCTCGAGTTTGTGCTAAATTAGCAATAAGTAGCCTATGCACATATCGCTTTCTTCTGTTTTGAAATAATATAAATACAATTTTAGTTAAATGTTCAAGTTTGGAAATGTACTTTACTGCACACAAGCACTCATAAGCAACTGCTTACTCACAATATAGTAGATGCGAGGCCTGCTCCATTGTCAAAAATATGCTAATGAAATATCAACAAAGACGAAAGGCTCACAGGGCAAAACCTTTCATGTACAACCATTCAACGTTAAAATTAGGTTTCTGTGATAGTTTATTTACTTCTTTATTACAAGTAGATCCATTTCGACACATTCTATTTCGCATTCTCTTCGCTAAAACGATAACAAAAATAAGTAGACTACATTATCATTCCCAGTCCACAAGCAAACGGTATGGAACTGAAATGAAAGACAATTCAAATACATTAAGAATAACTCTGAAACAATACGTTTGGTCGTGTTGAAGCAAAAACTACTTTTATAGGCTACTTTTCTGAACGTTTTGATTTGACGATAAGCATGTATCGTTTACTTTTTGATAGGCTAACATAAAATCCCATCGTCACTGTTCCAGTATAAATGATTAGAAATACGAAAGATGTGAGATTTTTAATTAATCCGATATCTTTAGTAAAATTATTCATGTTTTCAAGTATTTGGCGGTTTGTTTTTTAGCTTAATTGGTTTGTTTTAATATTACAATGGCCCTCTAAATTTGGGATAGACGTGATTTAGAATCGAATGTATGCAGATTAGAACTTTCAGTACTTTGCATGAATTTAGCAGGTTTCCTGGCGGATGGTAAAAGTAAATAAAGGAAAACGTACTACCTGACGACGGTCTGTCCGAGTATCGTGTGCAGTAAACCCAAGCGGGCCACAGCATAGGCTGGCTAAGTTGTCCGCTTGAATTAGACTGTGAACTATCCGATTCTGAACCCATGCACTGATCCACATTCTCCCCGCGGGTCTTCAGGGGCTCTTCGCTCTCTATCTCTGCCTTCTTTCCTCCGCTGCTCGTGTGTGTCGTGGAAGTTCCCTCTGCTGGTACAGTACTTCCCACCTGTCCCGTGCTAGGACCCGTAGGGTTGTGATTCTCTCGCGCGCCGAGATTGCCCTCATCGCGCGTGATGTTCGCTTCTTTCTTACGGCCGAAGTCCGGTCGCAGGATGTTGTCGATGAAGAAGTTTGTGATTCGGTGCGGGAGCTGCAGGTTCCCTGGAGCTTGCAGAAGGGGTCGAATGGCACTGTTGGACTCGTCCGCCGCTCCTCGCTGTTCCGCGTCTCTTGCGCTCTGCTCATTCTCATCCATGCTGAGACACACTTTCCACTTTCCGTCCTTAACCCTTTATCGCTCTCCCGCACTCAGGCAGTCGCACCCCACTCCACGGGCGACTCCGTTCACTTCAGGAAAATTTCAAAACTGAGCAAGAAAATCTGTCAGTGAGCTTTAGCGACAAGAAAAAGCCTTTGCGCACCGTGGTCACAAAGGGAAAACATAGTTACGCCTTCCAATCACGGAATGTTCTCTGTTTAAGGTTGATGAACCGTAACTTGTCAGTTTGGTGCTATTTGTTTTCTGCGCAATGCAACTATCGGGATGTCAGTGGCTACTCTGAGGACAGAGAAGTGGGGCTCCTAACTGCTCCTGAAATACTTTCACTCCGGATTTTTGTTCTTATTTTTAATACGAGCCCCCAGTGACGTTACACTCCGGTATCCTAGACACGTGCCTTTGACCAATAGAATAGTCAAGAGCTAGTCACATGGCCCTGATTCGAGAGTAACAGACAACACTCATCCTTGCACTTTTAAAGACACAGTGCTTCACCAAAATACAAATTCAGGTAGTGCCAAAAACGCAGCCTGCATACTGAACACGGTCTTCACGTTTTAATCATTGAGGTTTACTTGTAGCGTAACTATGTGTGCTATGCATGTTTTTTTGTATCATTTAACCAGATTTTGTTCGTCAACTCACTCTCCGAATGCACTCACAAAACCACAGATTTTAAAATCCGATTTTTTAAATTAGCATTTTTTTTCTACTATTGGGTTCTGTTGAGTTTTCTGAGTAGGGAAAATATTTTATTGTATTATTTATATCGCAGTTTTGATGAATTGGAAAAATGTGTAATGTAAAATACAATGTGTCGAACCAAAACCAGTGGAGTCAACGTCGTTCCGCAATGGTACTTGGTGTTCCCAAGCCATAATAACCATTGCTGTTTTCATGTGATGACATTTTATTGAAGTGCAGTAGGAGAAATTCAAGTTTCTCAACATTCAGAGCAATGTTATTCAGTTTGTCATGATTTACAGCAATAAAGATTTTCGGCATTATTATTACAAAATCATGAGTACGCACTATTTATAGGCTAAGCACTATACACTGCACACTAAACTGAAAAAATAGCCTATACGAAAAGGAAAACACGCAGAGAGTTCTTCATCTGTCGACACGGACAGTCCATATTTTAATGCTAGCTAATGATGATTGGATGCTTATTTCTTTGGACAGATGCCTATGGCTCTTTAAACATAACCTGGTATTTCAAAAAATATCAATCTGCGTATAGTCGCGCCAAAAATGAAATAGTAGAACTTCTCTTTCACTCGTTCATAAGCTTTAACCAGAGCCTAGGCGCTCTGGCAACGGCTGAATGCTTATATTGAAGATACGGTTGCTGTCTCGCGCTCTCCAGGTACCAAGGAGCAGCAAATCCATGCATCGCGTACATCATTGTGATTCGAATTCTTTTCATTTCTCTTTATTCTCAATCAGGCAGAATAGAGTCGTTATGTCTATTAATAGCGCATAAGGAGCCTAAGCATTTGGGCTACCCTGACTGTGACCTTTACAGTGGATAGCACATCGAAATCAACAGTAACAACGACCCTAATGCCCATAGTATAGGCTAACGTTTGTAAAGACATCACCCTGTTGGATCTGCCGGTATAGATGGTTAGCTTCTCTCAATGAAAGTGCAGTAGCTATAGCTTTTCTAACTGAAGAGGTTTCTCAAGAGGCCTTCTGTGATTGCAGTTCTCATTATGAAGTTTGTGTGGCGAGCCAAGAGCGTGCAGTCTCGTTTCAAATTGGTGCATATTATCTAACCACCTTATTTTAATGCTACTTACAAGGCACGTTTTTTTCTATTTTTTCATGATTTTCCACCTTTTAATGTGTGTGTGTGTGTGTGTGTGTGTGTGTGTGTGTGTGTATAATTAAATTTGCAGTCCGAATATATATGCATATATATTTGCTTTTCATTATGGGTAATGTTGTTTTACTGAGCATAATTTAATTCTGTTGTTAGGGGGAATTAACTGTGTGCCAAAAATATTTTTAGTCTTTATGTTTTTATATTGGCTACATTCATACTGATGGCCTATTGTTGCGTGATGGAGATCCCCCGACAACAACCATGTGAATGGTCCATAGCGGTACAATGGCCACTGGCCTGTTGTACAGCCTTTCTCAAGAGTGGAATGGACACGGCTCTAATCTAAGGGTCTTCAAGGATGCTTTAGCTTTAATGACAAGGGGGCATTCTTTTAGAACGATTTTTAATCACCCGCAAGATATTCACTGTAGACACCATGCGCGGAATGGGTGAAAGACAATAGAGCGGTTGACAGATCGCAAGCGCCGTGGCCTGCCCTCTATCACTGTCTCTCTTTTACTACAGTCAGGGCTGAAAAGCTCGCCCTGGCATAAGCTTGAATTGCATTTTAAACAATTATTTGTGTCTTGCGCGTAGAATAAATTCCTTATCAGACATGCAAATCACAACAGTTAGGCTACATCATGCCAGCATTATAGGTAATTAAAATAAAACAACAATGCATTAGATCAGTGATGTTCCATAAATGAAGCATCCCTGTCTCCTCATTTACCCTCCACTTCTGCTGCTTCATCCTCTACTGTATGTATCCTGTGATGTCACTAACATGAGGTGTCCCCTCCCATAACAGTTAAGAGGCTGTTACAGCAAAAAGAATAAATCATCAGTAATTAATTTATCTTTCTAAAGTGCATCTAGGGTAAATCTTGAATATTCAACTTTTCATACTCTATTATATTACATTATATGATGGATTACACTATCACATGATGCAATTTACTGTTCTTTCATATCACGTTAATTTCACACAATAGCGGCTCTTGTATAGCGCTTTAAGGTAACCATAACTGCACTTGCACCGCTAGCAAAACCCTGCAAGGCCATACGTTGATGTTTTTATTTACCTTGATATGGCATCAGTCTTTCGTCTTTTGTGTTGTCTGTGACGTGTCAGTCGCGGGCATGTTCATGTTGTTCTTCAGAATGTATAGCTCACCCTGGGGGACACTTCATGTACTTATCCTTATTCATCAAAAAATTTGATGAGCTTTGCATTTCACTGTGCCGTTATGCCCAAAGACAAAACAATGTAGTCTGACTGGCAATTCCTCTTCCTGAGCCCTTAAAGGAAATGAAATATATTCTACGTAAGGCAGTATATTTCTAAATAATTCTACTGGCTTTGCACCTAGCAAAGAAAAGGTACAGGGTATAGGAGGTGTCAATTAGGTAGAATAACATTCATTCTTGATGGTAAACCGATTCTCGCTGACATTTTTGTCGACTTGTAGTTAATAACTTTGGTTCTTGGGCAGTCAAAGATAGCCTATTTGTCTGTGTTTACATTGTTTAAAGTAAGCTTTAGTGATATGTTAGAGAAAGACTTTCGTTCATGTTTTCATCTTTATTTTAGTTATGTATATAGACGAAGTGCGATAATGTTCCATTTTTAGTTTGACAAACAAAGTAACGTTCATAGCAAAATTAATGTTATCTACATTGGGTAACAATTTTCTAAATATTAATTTGAAATGTTCTTTTAGTTATGCAGTATGAAGAGTCTATGTGGCATTTTCTTGTTTGTAAAGAGGACAATGCAAACATTGATCACACTTGGAGGCAAAAGTGTTTTCCAACACCTGTCAATTAAGCAGGTCAGTGCCAGCGAGGGCGTAGGTAATTTGATTAAAAATGTATAGCAAATATTCATGCATACATGTGTAAACACAGGCACAGATTCAGAGGAAATACAGACCTTAGGTAAACCCCTTAAAATGCTTTGGTTTCCGGCTTTTGTTGAAATCTCCGAACAGATACACATGTCGACATGCATACTATTTTTTTTTTTTTTTTTTTTTTTAAATAGGTGTCAAGGTGATGTGCCGTTTGCTCTTGAAAAGACCGATGACCTCAGTGTCTACTATAGAAGTCCGGCCTTTCAATACTATAGATGTAATAGTCAGCGTATAGGGCGGAGTTTTATTTGAATCAGTATTTTGTACCACTTTAGGCTGGAAGTGCCTAGTGTTTGACCCTCAGTGTGTTGTCTTTGGGCTCTCTTGTGCTCTAACACACAGTATATGCCACTAGCTAAGTCACTACAATAGGTGCTGACGCGCTGACTCGATTTGTGAATGGACGCGCTGGTGTGTGCGCGCGCGCGCGCGAGCTTTGGTGATCATAGAGCTTGCAGCCTGATATAAAGGATACCCCCACCCCCACCCCCCTCAACTCTCTCACTCTCTCACTGTTTTGCTCTCAAACACACACAATCATACTAACACGGTCAGTCAAAACACGCCTGCAATATGAGTCCTGACACCATGCATGGCAGGATCCAACCCAGCCAACCACCACTCTAGGATCTGCAATGACACGATGAGTTATTTTCGAGGTTACACACAAATATCTTTTTTCTTCCCAAAGATTTGTAAAGCTCTTTAAATGTTACGATTGGAATAAGTCACGTAGGACTTCATACCTGACAAATGCGATTTAAGTGAAATTATTTTAGTAGCAGCCTACTGTCTGTAATCCATCGCCGAATATTTGGTCCAGTACCAAAAACTGAAAGCAATACCTCTGTGGGTATTGGTCTAAATGCATGACTGATGCTTCTTGTTTTAAATCCAGATTCCTCCATCAAAGCCAGGGAACTGTCGGGGTCCGGATCCTAGCAGAGTGGACACTTTGAAAACGCCGGGAGGATAGAGTTGATAGGTTTTAATGCCTTTAATTCTAAAGCGTCTGATCGTCCTGGCGTAAATAAGTCTCCTTTCAGTCGACACAGTCTCGCTGTCCCTGACCCACCGTGCATGTGGCGTCGTCCACAAACCTAATTAAGGCTCTTTAGATGGGATCAAGTTAATTGAATGCTGCTCCCATCTTGAGACCCTTTTTGGAGAAAACGGCTTCATTGACAGTCAAAGCTTTAGCCTTGTATCTCTCTCCAGTCATCCCACCTTGAAGATTTTAGTGAATCGGAGAGACAAAACGGTTTTCCTTGCTTGAATAGACCTTTTTTCCTCAACTAACGTTAAAAATCATTGAGGATACTTAAAATATTTTTAGACGTGTAATGTCGGCTGGCTTTTCAAATGCAAGAAAGTGCCACAGGTGCATTTATACTTTCACAAATACCAAGCATTTTCTCTCCGTGAAAACTCGCATTTAGAGAGCCTCTCAGACATGTCAGCCCAGATTATATTTCATTAACATCACGGATCAAACGCATTTTCTCAAATTGGTTTGTGACCAGTTGTCAGTAACTTTTAAGAAAGTGGAAATGAATGAATGAATGAATAAATAAATAAACAAATCTTGCCTATACTTTTACGAATTGTTATAAATATAATTTCTTCATGTTTGATCTGGAATATGTTAGTTGTATTTAGATTACTTAATTTAATTTTGGGGGGTTCAAATGAAAAAAAAACTATTCATTGAAAAACATTTTTACAAAAAATAATAATAATTCTGTAAAAATACACATATGCGTAATATTGTGCATTATGCTATCTGTATTTTATTTTGTTAAACCCTCACAGGAATCCATGAATAAAGGCTACATCCATGCATAAACTTATTTCACTTTCTTTGTTTTAAATAGTTCATTTTATGCCATTTAAATGTTGTTCAGTTGTTGTAGTATGTGTTAGGACCAGATGTTACTCAGATGTTCACTTTGTCTTATGGGCAGTTTGTTCTACCTTTATTTTACTAAAACCAAGTTAGCATGTACTAAATATTCTACTAAAGTAATCTGATTTTGAATTGATTTAGTTAGAATTGGTACGAGATTAAAAAGTAGGAATTGGTTTCGTTTTTTTCTATTAATGACTTCAAATTTGGACTTCCTTTAAGCTAAAATAAATGTCTTTTAAATTTAATTGCGTATCTTATGTTGTAAACATTACTGAAGGGCTGATTTCTTTAAACTAACAAAACAGCTTAATCCTTGCTTAATTCTGAATTTCTGTTTAGATGATGTCTATTTATACCAACTTAAAATTGTAACATGGGACCAGAATTCGTTAATAATACCTAGAGCCATTTCATGTTCTCATTTCCAGTTCATTTGAAAAAAGCGACTTATTTGAATAATATTATCAATAGGCTATATTTGGTGTTTTAAGAAATCTCTGATTTCGTAATACTTGGGAGTTTGCTAAATAACAGCTAAAATAATTATTAGTTTTATCATATTAATAATTGATAAACGTAATCAAGTTAAAAATATACTTAAAATGTCCCTCAAAATTTGTAAAATAAGCTTTCCTCGGGAGATTATTCGCCCGCTTTACTTAAAAGTGTTTTCCAGAGCACAGTGCTAGTTTTGTTGAAAAAGCAGTGCGCAAAAGAAATTTAAATAATTATTTCGCAAATATAGCCTAGCGACTTTATTTATTTATTTATTTATTTTTATTTATTTAATTTTTTTGGTTCTTTATATGCACAGTTAATGTTGGTCCCTCTCTGAACATGTTAATATATATGCACAGTTCAGGTGCTGGGACATCTTGTGACAATTACTAAACATCACGTGGTGGCTATGCACTTCAGTAGGGTTAAGGATTTCCATCCCTATTTAAAAAAAGCAGCATGAGAAGAGGGAGCTTCTAAATGGGTATACCTAAAGAAAATAAAAATAAACAATAAGTTACATTAGACAGTGCCTGGTCCGCATTCTATGGGTTACCTGTCCCGATGGCTGAACACCCTGGGTGGGTCAAGGCGTTATCCTGGTTTCTTCGCGGGAGTTTAGCTGCTTTGAATTCCACTGGCACCTGTTTCGCGTGCTTGTGATTGTTTACGACCCTCGCGACAAGTGTGGCGCGTGACATGTGCACAATAATCACTTCCCTCTAAACACTTTTCTCACTTCCATGCACCTCACTGTGCACTTGTTGCTTAATTCATTTTAGCGTCACTTATTTTGTAAATTAATTAGTATGTAAATACACAATAAGCTCGTTAAACCTGGCTCAGTCTGTCAAGTCAACGTGCACACAACAGCAAAAGGTCATAAGTTGGCGAATTAATTTGTAACGAAGCAAGTATCAAAGAAAAAATGGGATGTTATGAAAAACACAAGTGATATGATAGACTATAGCCTATAACGTCTCAAAATTTATTTGTATCTAAGTTTCGTTGTGGCTTTTTTTTTTTTTTTTTTTTTTTGTAAATGGGCTTGGATATTCTCCGTGTGTGGCATCACTAATCATATCTTCAGGTTCAGCATGTATATATAGAGAAGAGGCTGATTCCATGTGTCGCGTGCCCCACCTTTAACCTAACCCCTAAGATATTTATTTTGACCACAGCTGAGATGAGAAGGCTTCCTGAAACGAGGCCTTTTACCAGTTGCCAATCATGGACCTGATATGCGGTCAAAGGTCCCAGTAGGCTATGTTTCTTTCTTGCAATTACGTTTAAAGTTTTGAATGCAGAATACATTTCTACCTCAGATATTTTCAGATTGGCTAGGTTTTTTTTTTTTTTTTGTACCCAGTGTCCCTTCCAGTGCCTCTCTGCGAAAGTTGGAGTCCTCTTTTGTGCGTCTGTACTCGACCGGAACCTGCTCCGTCCACAGCTGCTCTCCTGCTTTGTGATGGGGAATGCGTTATTTCGCCATCTTTCACACACTAATCTATTTATCTCCACTTCCCTGTTTTTGCACTTCGTATTCTTCATTCAATATTAAAATATTCCGGTACATAAGCTGCCTATCCCTTTATGCTTTGACTTCAGAAATTTGACATCACTTGTCAAAAAAGAATTCAAAAGAGAAAAATGGAATCGTTTTCGTCATCATGTCTAAATTCGACTTGTAATAAACGTAAATTGAACTTTCTAAATATTTAAGATTACTCCGCTGAAACAACAGATGAAAGATAATATGTGAACGAACGTGACTGTCTCCCGATAAACGTTCAATAACGCACTTGAAGGCGGAAGCAAGTTATGCTCCCAGTAGGTTAGAAATAAAGGCTGTGATCGCTGTTTGACTATTGTGTCCAGTAGACCGCCTGTTTCTCCTTCCTTCTGCTGCTCGTATTAAAGGTGAAATTTTAATGACGGTCGGTGACTGAATATGATGGGTATTTAGGCTTACTAAATTATTTGCTAAGGCTAGTTATTTGTATAAAGATCTACTCTTGGGTGAGTTAAAAACAGGCTCAAAAAGGAATTAATAATTGGTGCATTGTTTGTTTGTCTTTTAATAATTGAGATTAATTAGCCTATTCTTTGGGAATTAAAACATAGACATGAAATTGTCTTTGTTGCCTGCAAGTTAATTTTAGGTTTTACAGTTTTGAATTGCAAGTGAGGGAATATCAGTATCTTTAAATTACACTTTTTTTAAATAATATATTTTACAAAATGTATTCATTTTCTTTTCATAAATGTGGCCTTTGTTGGTTGCATATTTTTTAATAATCTCAAAAGTGGAGTGTGAACTGTAACAGCTCATGCTGAGGAAATCATAAAATCATAATTTTCTATGTGACCCAGGCTGTACAAGCATTTGAGAGACTGGGATGGGACGAGGGATAGTGAGTGAGTGAGCCTAAATTCTGAGGCACATATTGAAAGGGGTCCCTGCAAAATATTTAGGTCAAATGACTAAATATAAAAACTCTGGCACTGAATTACATTATTTATCTAAAAGTAACATGGCAGGATGCCATAAAACGGCCACTGACCTCAAGGTAAATGTATGTGTTTTTAAATGATTTCTTTTTTCATGCAAAATTCAAACTATAAAATTAAAAATAATAGCAGTGTTTTGAAGAAAACCAAATACATTGTATTCAGTCCTAACATGTAGCAAAATTTCTATAAGTTTATTTTATATTCCTTTCTACAGGTTGAGCAACAGCACATGCAGCTGATTTCCGAAAAGGTGCAATATAGTTGGAAATGTACAGTATGGAATCTGTTCCCTATCATTTTTTTAAAATAACAGTAGATACAGTTATTTAAGCAATTATTTGATCCTTCTATGTTTTTATTTGTTTATTTATTTATTGCATTTTTATTATTGTCAATTAGACATATAGTAAAAAAGTGTCTGCAGCACTGGTCTACTATTAGAGCGTGTCTTCATGTGCTTGATTAGGTTGTAATAGTGGCAGGCCTAACGGCAGTCAGCAGACAGTTAATCCCAGACCGTAATGCCATGTGTATTTCATCTGCACTGTAAAGGATTTGTGCGGATCAGACGCTTCATGTGTCACCACCTGATATTTACTTTTCTGACTGCAACCATCGCAGAACTGTGAAATTCATTCCACTGCACACAAGAGAGAAGTGTGTTTGATTTTCATTTGTACAATGCTTGAAGAATATCAGTTGTAATCTTCATTATATGACATTGTTGATATAAAGTGCCTGACCTAACCTCTATATCGTCCTCACTCTTCATTCCCTTAGTATATTTCTTTGAAATTTTTTTTAGACCTAAATTAGATCAATTGTAGATTTTTAATTTTTTTTCCTGAAGGGAAGGGGCTTATGCTGTTATAATTACAGCTACACCCTTGTTGATTATTGTAATAACTGAATCCTTGTCAAATCCTGTGACCTTGACCCTCCTTACCAAAAAGCACTTTGCCACCACCTTTACTATAAGAGTTCTCATCTTGTGATCGACCATGGAATCCATAAACCAATTAAAACAAGCAGGGCTGAATCAGACTGACTGAGGCGAATGGAAGTCCTGGTCAGTTGTGAGGGGTGAGACATGTTTAAATGCCAGACTGGCATTTGAATGGCATCGCGGGCAATTTGGACTGAAATGGTGCTCTGGTTTTTTTTTTTTTTTTTTTTTTTTTGGCACCCTCCTGCAACACCGTCGCTGGTCTGTGTCCCATTAGGTCTAATTCTTCAATTCATTATCTTGCTACCCTCAAAGATTGAGTGAGACGGTGATGAGACAATGAGCGAGAGATACCGAACAAGAGAATGGAGAGAGATTGCCATCGTGGCTTAACATGCACACGTCAATCCCTAGAATCAGTGACAGTGTTGACTGAGGCAGAAATTATTTCACAGCCTGGCAGTCCAATTTAAGATAATTTTGTTGGTTGAAAAAGGCGGCGATTTAATTTTGGCGGTATTTTTATTCTGTTTTTGTCCAATTGTGCATGTTTCTATACGGCTGCATTATATCTTTTCAGGTGCAAGACCTTTAAAAGGGCTTGTGCACTCTGTGTAATCTATATTTTCTTAGTGTCTCAGTCTCTTTTGTCATTAACATATTCTATCTTCTCCCCCCCCCCCCCCCCTTCATCTCTCCTCCACTTCCCTGTCCTCTTGTACTCTTGTGCTAGTTCAGTCAGAAGCCAAAGAAATGTCAGGGGTGAGTTCAATAAGTCTGGGTAATTGCGATTCTGTCTTCTCGTCCGTTCGACTGAATCATCTTCCATTAGAGGAGCGGGGGGGCCCTTACCCAGGGCCAAAGAGCAATCTAAATCCTCAACGCCTGTTAAAGCCTCTGCAAGTCATCTCCATACAAACACATGGAAAATCCACCAACATGCACAAACATTTTTGTTGTTCTTTACCTTTCTTTAGCCCTACAGAATGGTTGATGTAAACTTTTACTGAAAAGAACTTGCAGATTTACGATTTTTAGGGACAGACTTCCAGAGCAACCTGAGGTTAAGTGTCACGCTCAAGGGCAAAATAAAGTATGTTAGAAACATTTATTTTTAATGTATCGACCAAGGTTCAAATCTCAGCTCACACAACACTTTCACTGCCAGAAATTCAGTGTTGTTGAGTGCAATTCTGATGCAACTTCACACATTCTTCTTTTATTTCTTTATTCAACAAGTGTTGCTGATTTTGTGTTCAGTAACCATCAGAAATGCTGAAATGTACTTTAAACATTGCTAAAAGCTGTTTTATTTTGGTGTTGAGATTTCCCACGTTTTCGCTTGTCCTTTGAAACATCTGGCTTTTGTATTAGATGTGAAGGGACATCTCTTATACACAATGACATGCTTGTCACTGTTGAAGTCTGATTAGGAACAGGCAGGGTTCATGCTACCAGGAGGGGTCCCTCTTTAATGTAATGTGGTACTGTTGAAAAATGTACAATACTGCCATCTGCCGATGTGAATTGGAACCAGATTTATGAAAGGGTTACTTGAAGCGTCAAAACGTGTCAATTTACCCAATAAATAATACAATTCAAGTATGTGCAAGACACAACGCAACTCGTTTTCTTCACTTTATTTTGGTCAGCTTAATTTACTGTTGGTATATGAATTTGACCAAGCATCCACAGTCACACATTCTGCACCTCGCTCCAAACACACATCCACGATTTGTAATGCATTATGATTTGTTTCATTCTACTGATTGTATTGAATAATGTCTGACTGTGAGATCTCAAGTATTTTTATATGCTAGAGGGAATAATGGGTGTTTAAAAGGAAAAAAAAAAAGAATTGTAAATAAAAAATTGTAAATCTTTGTCATTGTTGTGTACTTGTTAAAAATTAATGGTAAACATAGTAGTAGCACCACTGCTGAGTCAAAGCATTACGGTCACAATTCAGGGGCGTCGCACCCGTGGGGGATGTGGGTGTTTTAACACCCACACTTTTCCCGGTGAGAGGGTTCAACACCCGCACTTTTTCTGCAGTTTTGCACAAACGCCTTACAGCAGTCGCTCCTCCGTTTCTCTGGCCGCTCTGTGTCTGCGCTCGCTGCAGCTGCCTCCTCTCCCCTCCCTCTCAAACATGGCACCGGCTTTGAGTGTGACCGGCTGATGATTGGCTGTTCTGCCTTAAGTCCCGCCTCTCTTGGTGTGTTAGATTTATCGGTCAGCTCGTGCTGAGGAGGCGGGAACTTATGGTTATGGTTATTTACATCTCCCTTTTCCAGGTACTTTGAATGAGTGTTTATGCTTTCGAGGTTTTTAAATAAGCTTGATATGTGTTTGGGAAGATGTTCTGTTTATGTTTTGTTGACATGTCGAGTGTTTTCTGTATTATATTTCGTTTTTTAGACTAATGCTAATTGGGATATTGTTCAGCAGCTAGCTAAATTCGCATCCCCCGCACTTTTGAAAAGCTTGCTACGGCATTGGGTCACATACAAAAACACCAAGGGTAGCTGTGTACATCAGAACATACAACAGCTTAGACCAGTTAACTTTAACCGAACACTCTGTGCTAAATAACTCTGAAAGATGCAGACACTGTTATCTCAAGTTCAAGCCACTTTGCCATGAAGCGGCAGCGCCTTCTGTGACGGGTTCATCCTTTAAACATTTATTTAACATGCAGTTGGAGAGCTCATGTTTTCTCTTAACTTTAAAGGCAAGATGATATGGTAAGTTAAACAGTAATAGGGAATTTGTTTGAATATGTATGATGTTTTTTGTGGAAAAATATAAATTCTGAAAATATAAATTAAAGGACGGGTAAAAGATTATCAGGTATGTGCTTTCACACACGTTTACATGTATGGTCAATCCTAATTGCTGATATAAATAGACGAGGGGGTAGGATAAGTTGTCTCAGATGACTCCTTCCTCATAATTCCAAACTGAGGGGAAGAGAGTGAGGTCAGAGAGGCAGCGAAGGGAGAAGGATTTATTTGGAGAAAACATGTTGATCGGTTTGATGACTGAAATCACAAATTAAGATCAGCTTGTTTTTTTTATGTACACACTAAATGTATAACTGGAAACAACATCTTGTATTGTACGAAGATGCTTAACATGCTGGAAAAATACTTATGTAATTAGACTGCTGATATTCTTGTAGCTTTTGGCCAATGTTTCACATACAAAATGTACTGAAAATTGCTTGTGTCTCAATAAGCTGCTTAGCTCAAAGGAACAATGCAAAAGGTAGCATTCAATCCACTTAAAACAAGTACAGACATCTGGTCCAGAAGTTATTGTGCAACTTTAGCTTGATTCTTTTGTGAAATGTTTCAAAGGTGTAAAAAAAAAAAAAAAAAAGTGAGCCTTCACAAGCCATTTTAAACATATTTTACACATTGTATAATGTATATTTTAAACCCTAACCATTGTTTTCAATACAATATGCAATGAAAACAAAATGTTTTACTTTAAAATGTAATATCACAAACTATTTCTTCCTGTTGGTTGATTCCAAGCTATTTGCCTTAATACCTCAAAGTAACTAGGTTAACAATAACAATAAACCCTATGAAGTAACATTAAAAACTTGTCTTGGTATTAATGAATAAAACGCATGCATTTTTATGCTTCGCCCACAAATTTCAAGAGTGAATGAATAACTCAGACCATTGTACAACACACGATTTTATTGAATTTCATTCATTGAACCTAAAACAGTATAAATGAAGTGGTAAAGACACACAGGGCACACTCACTCGTAGAAACACATTATTCCATTTCTCACTCCCCTCTAAATAAAGCTTTCATTCAGTTTTACATCTCTCGTTCCCTGAAGCAGAGAGGTTCAGAAAGAGCCTGTTACTCCTGAGAGCAACGTTTTATCACTGTTTTAAAACATTCCCTCATGTTCTTCAGACATTTCCAAAATACAACACACAGCATTTTCTTAAAATGATTTTTCCAATTTATTACTGCTAGTGAAGACACAGAACAACATGGTGGTGTTTCTTTTTTCTTTCCCAGAGCAGTGGAAATGGTCATTGGTATCATTTGCAAGATTATCTTTTGTGTGTGACTTCTTTTAAAAATGAGTCTGCTGTCATATTACATCTTCACATATGTATAAACAATGTGTTTATTGCTGGTATGTTGCTATACTGCATATGAGTCGTCTGGGGTACCTTAACATTATAAAAAGTAATAAATATGAAAGAATACCAGGCTCAAAGAAACTGATTGCACTTCATTTGCTAAGACCCCCAAACCTACACACTAGCCCAGTGATTCCTCTTATATTAGATATAGAAGCAGCTACAGGTGATAAGCAATACACAATGAATAAAGTACAAAGAAAAAGAAAAATTACTGTACTGGAGAAGAAGTGACAAAAGCACTTAATTCTATAATACAAAGGCAATCACAGATTGCAAACCTTCGAGGCCGCAGTACAAATGTCTTCTGGACGTTTAGTTATCCCAAGTTTCCAAACTTTTGATTTAGAAACCTTTAAATTGACTTCATTACACCATTTTTGTGAGTTTACATTAAAACAAATAATAGCATGATGTTTTAACTTATGTTTGATTCTTATTTCAAGGTGCCACTTAATTTCTTGAAAACAAATGGTTCTAGTTTTACTTTTGGTCTGCTTTAGCAACAAAGTATGATAAGAACACAATTCAGTCAACATACTACACTAACTGGTCGGCACAAATGTGATTGGCAAATCAAACCTCTCTGGTACTCAAAATAACACTCAAGGTGGTCAGTCGTATGAGAGACTCGCAGCGCTACGAGTGTGTGTGTTTTTTTTTTTTGTTTGTTTTTTTTTTTTTAAATAAAACTACAACAAATCCTATATAGACAGTACACAGACCTCTTTGGATAGTTTAGGTATTTTGCACAGTCTTAATTTTTTTTCCCTTTGATTTCTCTTTCGGTTCTCCAGTGCAAAGCAAATCAAAAAAAGTGTGCACTTCCACACCACCTTTTTTTCCCCTGGCCTTATCCGCAGGGACCAGCACACACTCATTTGTATACACAAAGTTTCACCACTACTTTTCACTCTTTCACCTTCAGTGAAAGTGAAGCTAGCTATGATTTTGTACAGTCCAATAGTGGCACTCCAGCAACCTGGTAATAAGGAGACTGACGTTATCAGTAACACTACTGCAAGGAGTTGTAACAACAACAACGCTGATGGTAGTAATGAATGCCAGGGGGATTCTTTTGGCTGTTCAAAAGTGCTGTTCATGGCACACCGGGCCAGTTCAGACCAACCTGCTCTTTGTTTTCTTGTATCATTATAAAGAGGAGCAAAATTAAGAGCAGAAGTTACGCTTGGACAGAAACCAGGAACACCCAATATAGAGTCTCAGTTTGAAGGCCCTCTGTTTTGGCACTCTTTGAAGCTCACTTCATGACCTCTGACACCCACTTAGTCATTATGAGGCTTCTCAGTTGAGCCCTATGGAGAAACAGACAGTCCGTTAGAAAAGAAAATGCAGAGTTTGCACATCTACCATAACCAAACAGATAAAATGCATGCATCCTCTAATTACCATAGAATATAGGAACAGGCATAAACTGTACTACTGTGCAAAACACCTAAAAAGAAATATTAATATGCAGTATTGGAAGTCACAATGCTTGGCTTACTTTCTAACTACCTAAATATGTTCCAGCACCACAGGTGTGCATATAAAAAGGTGCTTTGAGCAATTCAAAATTGGTTTTGTTACAAAGCTGAGGCTGTTAAAGCCCACTTGGCCCCTCAACATTGTGGCTATAATTAGTATGTACTAATATATATATATATATATATATATATATATATATATAATTTTATGACAAGCCTTGTATATGCACAAATTATACAAGGCTTGTGTGGATGTGGCGCCCTGTAAAATATGATAGCCCTTCATAGGCCAACACTCTCTCATATGTCTCACCCATGGGCAGCTGGCCAGTCTCCAAAAAGAGCAATCTCTAAGAGAACATTTAATCCTCCAAAACCAAACAGTGTATAGTGCAAACGGTTTAAATTGTAATCATTATACTGTCTTTGCCATTGTTTGAATAGTTTTAGTTACTACTAGATGTGCAATCTTAATTCTAGAGTTATATTTAGAAGATATAGCCATCTTTAGACTACAAAATAGAAATTCACAGACACATCAATGGTCTCTATTCAGTATATTCAGATAGATCCAGTTTGTGAGTCCACTGCATCTCTTAACTGGCCACTTCATAAAGAAAGTTGAGAAAAATACTAACAGAGCACTAATCCCAGCTGGTCAAGCAAAATCACCCAGTGCCAACTCGAAAACAAAAAACACCCAAGAAAAACATGTAGAATGCACCACTTGGAGCCAGTAAAGCACTTTGTTTACCATCTCTCTGACCATTAGCATGAAAAACAAGGAGCGTAATCTGCTTTCACGCCCTTATTGAGAAAGAACGAGGTTATGTCAGCAAGACAAAGAGACACAGCTGACTGAAAAGGCTTGGAGGGGATGGCACAAACATGCCTCAGACTACAATCAGCAGCTAATTAAGATGTCCAGGCATGACGTTTCAGCCCAGGGGCAATATAGTGAGGATGTCAACACAGCACTGAAAACTCTTAAACTCATCACTATATAGGAATGCACTTCATAGAAAAGCATTTTTTCCACACATATAGTCAAATTTAGCTGTTGTAAGAAAATGCAAAAGGTACAGTCTAGATCACTAATTTTCACAAAATCTATATTTCCAAATGGAACATCTAATATCTATAAAAGTTACAAGGCAAACTGTCTACCACTTTTCAGCTAACTTGTGGTCCTTCATCAAATACAACAAAGAAAGCTAAATTCATGTCATTGTGTTGCCTTTTGTTAATGTTAAAAGCTTGAATACCAACAACATCTGAATCAGTTTATGAAATCACAGACGTCTTATGTTAACGGCTATGGGCCAGATTTACTAAACAGGGCAAATTAGCGTTAGAGCGCAACTCCATAAAAGTGTCGATGAGAGGGGAAAATTCCGTGTGTGATTTAATGACAATGCGCACATTAAAGAACACAGACGCAGCCGGATCATTTCCATAATGACCAGCGCAATCTACCAAGAGCAGCGCAAATTAGCGCCTGCTAAGACATGCTTTTTTGGGCTTTAAATAATGGCACAAATAAAAGTAATTTGACGAGCACAAACTTTAACGTAAATCGCATTGTGCGATTCATTTTAATACTCTCCTCCCATAAATTGTGTGTCTGAAAGGGAAACTCCTATAAATGTATATTCAATAAGGTCAGGCGCAAAAATAACTGTCCACGCCTTTTCAGCACTAATTCTTCATTGCGCGTCTTTAGTAAATCCTGACAGTACTATTTTAACACCAAAAGATGGTTTGCACTGGTGCAAGCTGTTATTAATTCTGGCCCCATTTCTAAAATGTTGTTTAGAAAAGTAATCTTGTCTGAAGAGTTGTATGTTAAATTGTACACACTCAAATTGTTGAGTCTGATTTGACAAAAAGTCTGATTTGTTTCCTAAAACATTCAGGCTGGTTATTTTATACATTTACACTGAGTGCTGTGAATAGCTGATGAACCATTCCAGGATATTCAGTTTCACTTTTGCTTCTGTAGGTGTGCCCCATTTAAGTTTCGTTTCTGAACACAAAAGTGCCGGCTGGCCTAGTGCAGAGCACTCCAGGAAACTAAAGACAATACATGAGTAATCTAACAGAGGTACTTTACTTAAATGATTCCATGGAATATGAAAGACAGGAAAAGAGTTTGGTGAGCAGAAAACATGGGGAAAAGTTTCTTACCATAGCTAGCTGTCGGCCAATGTTTCCTACTGTCACTCCACCAGAAAAGAATATACAAGGCAGCCACGAACGTACATACAAGAAGTCTGGAGACGTATACCTGAGAAACATTAAAAGAAATGCACTTAAACAACTCACTAATAACTTCCAACAACTGTGAGCTATGAAGCGAAAATGACACACAGACATTTACAAAAATCTCATATCTGATGACTAAACGTGTAATATAAATACAGAAGTGAGCCTGTGACTTAGCTGTCACTTGGTAACTGATGATACTTAAACTGTTTTTTCGACTGCAATGTCTCAATTTGTGTGAGTCATAACTTACTGGTAGATGCCATTGTAGACTAGCAGCTGAGCAATGAGAGTGGCTAGAAAAGCAGTGGTCAGCCCTAGACCAAAGCCACTCCTGGAACGGTCAAATGTCCACCAGAGGCCCAGAGACAGGGCAGCCAGGGTTAGTGAAAGCTGCACATTATTGGCGAAGTCCAGTTTCTGTGAAGTACTTTGACTTAAGGGAAATACAAGCTAGCTCTAGGTTAGAACTTTCCTTAGATAAATGTTAAAAATATTTTGAGACTTCATGTGTGATAACAACTGAAGGGCTTACTGGTATTTGAGGAAATCTATCTCCAGTAATAATATATCTTTTTGACTAAAGGCTGGAATACACTACAAGACTTAAGCCCATATTTTTGCACTGAAATGCAGTCTGGAGGTGTCTGCTAGTTGGTGAAAAAGTCTTTCGAATCTAAGCAGTCATGATGAGTACAGACTCAAATTTTATTTTCCTTTTATGTTTTTAATACAAATGTTAAGTTTTTTTTCCATCTATCAGGCATCTCCTAGCAATGATGTGCCCTTTCTGCATGACTTGACAGTTTGGAACAACATTGTTTCATGTATGATTGCCTAGTTTTTCCTCTATAACCATTTACAAAGTCAGCAAGTATATGATGCCTAATGTTAAAGCCTAAACTATTCAGAAAGGTTGTGTGGTGTATTCCAGCCTTAAAACACCACAAATCTCATAAAAGTTTTCATGCTCCACAACGGCTACAGTTTCATGAGTGTGACTGGTAAGGATACAGCACTGGCGTGATTGATGCCCACAAAAACGGCAATGCAGCGCATCACACTTGCCCACTCCCGTTTAAACTTGTGTGGTTCTCCAAGATGATGGTCCAAGCAGGGGTACAAGAGACCAACCACAGCTGAGGAAAGAGAAAACATAAGTGCTTTAAACAACACTAATTCTTCATAAACGTGAGAAAAAAATAATTACATTTGATGTCTGAATCTAATTTGTATTGTTTGACTGCTTGAATTTAATTGACTACTTTTTATAACAAATAAGTAGACAACTTTTGTTTTAGCTATTGCTTGAGTGACATGAAGAATACAAGTTCACAAAAAGGCATTTTCTACTGAAAAAGATGTAGACTGATATGTATCCACTATGTGGACTGTGAGGAATGCAGGGGGAGGAGTTGTGTGTGACCGAATTATTTATTAATTTCTGCTGCACACGACTTCCGTGTTTCTCTTTTCGGCTAAGTGGCATGTTCGACCTTCCAGCCAATGGCGTGCCTCCCTCGCAGCTCACCCGTTCTGAGCGCAGCCAATGAAAGCGCAGCACCCCAAAGAATGACCCCGAATGCCCGGCTGTTTCCAGGGCAGTACTAACCGATAGCGACAGAGCCCAATGTCAACAAAACTGCCCCCAAATCAATATGAGAACTCTTACGTAATGCAAAAACGATAACAAAAGGCCCACGGCAAGCAGAAGGTTTTTGTCCTATCGATACAAACAAAACAATGTATCCGAGCCAGACTGTTACTGACTTACCAGCAGCAGTGCCACAGCAGAGGGGAATCCACCAGGCCGACGAAAAAAGCGTGTCCAGCACTTCCTCTGGAAACAATGTAACATTTCTCTGGATCTGGAGTAAGTTCAACACCAAGGCGAGAACTACTCCGACGATAAACAATACAAGCCCCCGTCGAATTAAATTAGCGGACTGGAGGCTGTGCACAGAGCCGTACGCGTGGCTCAGCACTGAGGTTATGATGGACATCATTTCACCCGTTTTACAAACAACCCAGCTGGCGCTTGACAGGTCCTTCGTCTTTACACCGGTTGAACAGGAGCAGCTCCAACAGTGTTCCTCTAGCCTTGGCATTTGGCACTGTGAGAACCCAAACCGTAATTACTAATGTGGAAGAACGTTCAAAGAAACGTTATAATGATGTATAAAGTCTTCTAGCCCAGTAAAACAAACTGTTCTCAGCGAGTTGTCAGTGGAAGCATAGGCTACGAAAACCCACCTTGGTCCTTAGGCAGTGTCCTCGTCTGAACGGCAACGCGTCTGTGCTTTTCAAAGCTATTTTGCAAAACGCTAATCTAACAAACGATGCTTTCAAGTGTGTTGTTGGGTCACAGCATCTCTTCGCGAAACGCTGCTGTCTCTTTCATTCCACAGTACAATACTGCCACACGCGCGCTTCCTCTGCAGAAAACAAGCGCGGTCATGTCTGGTGAGTCGCGCTGGCCAATCAGAGCGCGGCGGGCCATGTGACGCGACGGACACGCGTTGTTGATGTTCACTGCCGTCAGCTGTTCGTTGAGGTGTGTGTGTGTGTGTGTGAGTGAGTGTACCTGTTTTTAAATTCTGTTGGGGACTGAATACACACAGACTCATGGGCACTTGTGTCACGGTGGGGACTTAAATTGAGGTCCCCACGGGTAAACAAGCTCATAAATCATACACAATTAACTTTTTGGAAAATGTAAAAATGCAGAAAGTTTCCTGTAAGAGGTAGGTTTAGGTGTAGGGCAATAGAAAATACGGTCTGTACAGCAGAAAATTACGCCTATGGAGAGTCCACACAAGGATAGCAAACCGGGGGTGGGGGGACTGACGTGATGACAGAGTCATGCAAAGTTTTAAACTTCTGGATAAGGTTTAATGACGTTGCTTGGCCAAATCCTTTTCTCAGAATGGTACTGCACTGATTAGAGATTTTCTTGTTTAATTTTAAGCGACAGTCACCTGTTTGTACTACAACAACAGAACTGCCTGATGGGGAAATTAAGTTGTAATCTTTTGTAGCAGTGCGACAAGATAGCATTATGTAAATCTGAACACTATATTTTTTTGTGAATGAACAGGCCCTGCGATATGAGCTTGAGAGTTAATACGGATTTGTTCATTTTGGTATAGCCTACGTGACAGCGTGCAGTACGTGATGCATGTGTTGGATGGTGTCCATGGGACTGAGAGGAGGGAACCAGGTCATGGTGCTCAGTGGGCTGTTCCCCCATAGTAAATAAGTGTGTGTACTCATAGTACATTTATTGGTTCAGAACAGAGCAGAGTTCAAACTCTCACCTGAGTGGAACCACTGCTCACCAGATAGATGGATCAGATGTTTGCCCTTTGTCAAGAATGACTGTCAGCGACTATATACTAAACATGGCTTATCGTTCATGTGAGGACATGTGATTGTATAGATATGCTGGTGCAAAAACAACATAGCCTTTACGTAACTGATGTGTTGTAAGCATTTCAGTTGTGTCTGCCCTGCAAGCGCAAACAGTAGCCTATGTCTGTCCTTCACCCACAAACATTTTTCAAATGCTATAATTGCAGGTGCTAAAGATCCATTCATTGAGCAATTTAGCCCCATTAACCACAAGATCCCATAAAATTTTCAATTCAGTTTATTTGTGTTGCGCCTTTCACAGTACATATCGTTCCAAAGCAGCTTTACAAAAAATAGTGCCAAAGGCGACAGCAGCAGTTCAGCAAACTCTGTAAGATCTTAAGTAGATGAGGAAGAAACCTTGGGAGGAACAGAGAGTAGACTGGGGAAGCCTTTCTCGTAGGGCTGGCTCATATTTAAACAAATTTATGACAAAGCAAACATATAATCATAGATGCATTTGTAATGCTCAGGAGTGGAAAATAATTATATTGTTGAGCTGGGAGATTAACTGAAATCCATTGTGAGCGAAGTTAACGTTATCTGGGTGAAAGTACCAAAACTCAAAGCTTTGGAATGTGAATGCCTTTGTTTAGAAGTGAATCGTCTTTCACGTTCAGATTGTTTTTCTAAGTGTGGACACTTTCTTTCACATCCTCAGGCAAACACAACAGAAAAGCAATAACTGTAGTGAAGGAGTTATTCTTTTATTGGTTTTGAATATTTTCTAATTAAATATTTAGTGATTGTTGTTGTTCTAGAGCTATAAAGCGTTCTCTCATTCTCAATTATTAACATTTGGGGAAGACATACTGAATTTGTAAAAATAAGATTATTTGTCATTTCATTTGTTTTTAATGCACAAAGGACATAATTCAATGTTCTCAAAAAGCTCATTTCATTAATTTTAAATGATTGAATAAAAAAAAACAATCAATAGAAATAGAACTGTATTTTTGATTGAATGCTAACACAGTGTACACAAATGTAATTTGAATAGGAACATTTATTGACTTAAGGTGGATCACACTTTAAGGTCTTTAGTTTTTTTTTTTTTTTTTTGTGCACATGATGACCTAGAAACCTAGAAGAACTGCTGTTTTAAGGTCTTTTAGGTCAGATGTACCAGTTTTGTACGTGTACGAAAGTTTTCCTATACACTGAGTTTCACATTATTTAACATTAATAGACATAGTTAATACACATTACTAGTTCTAGAGATGAAATCAAATGGCTGATCTATGTAAAATGTATATTTTCTCCTATAGGCCTAGTCATTTTAGGCCTATAGAGTGAAGCAAATGAAAGAAACTCTAAAACTTCAACACCGTTTAAATCTATCATTGTTTTGGGCATAATGAGTTCAGTCACTACTCCTCAGTCAAGAATTGAGGCATGATGTGACCCAGGTTAACAAACAGGGATTATTATGTTTAGCTACAAACATTTAATCATTTGTAGAATAATTTTTCATCCGTTTCTATCTTCTAGAATCTTAAGGTTCTGATTTGGCCTCACAAACTGAAGGAAGATGGCATGCAGTGGTATAATGCACAGGAAGCTCATGCAAACACAGATCCTTTTTACAGGCTAGATTTAATTTTTGTCTGGTTGAGAGGACAATACGCCATGTGGAAATTCTGCCCTATAGTGGCTTATACTCAGCAGTGCTTTGTGGCACAACATCTGTGTGGCAATGTGTGGGAGAGAGATAACGTCTGGGGAGAGGCAGCTTTTCTGAGGAGGGGGAGTGGGTGGTACAGAAGCGTGAGGCAGACAGGAAACTCCCTACGGCCATCCTTCCTCCTCTACAACTGAGGCCCCAGTGAGGCTCTTCTCATCCTTCAACAGCACGCGCACATGATTTCATACAGTTATCACAGTGCAAGGCAGGACTGCAGAGATAGAGTCCTCAAACATTTTATTTTTCTTCTCCACAGATGTTTGCAAGGATTTCAGCTGAATCGCTTTAATGTACAGACACCATTCAAAATGTAATTTCAGCTAAATTTTTTATACCATTTTAAGACATTTCATGATGCAAACTTGAAAATCTCCCATCGATCAGTATGTCCAGCATTTATAATCTAACCCACAGTGACGGTCAATGTATTTCCATTGTGAAGTCTTTTAGCATTAATTTAATCACTTACAGCCAATAACAGGAAAGCGACAGAATCAAAGACAATTTTTTCCCCCCATTGACCTAAGAGTTGAAGTACATGGCGGTGTAAAGAAAGGATAAAAGAGAAGTCTTGAAATGGCTGACAGGCAGAAAGGCACACGACTGTATGAAAATAAACTGTGGCTGCTTAAATGTGACGACTTGGACACAAAAATAATATTTTAACACATGAAGATGCTAAGAAATTAATTATATTATAATTGTATATAATATTATAATTGGCCTTAATTATTAAACTACTCAACTATTGCCTCTTCTGGACACCTTTAAATAAAGTGAGCATGCCAAAAATGCATATATAAAATCAATGCATAAATTAGGGGGAAAATGTACATAATTTTTCAAAGCACCATATGTATACATATGTACAAACACAATTGCATGTAAATGACTCACCTTATTATTTCTCTTATTTGAGTAAAAATGTAAAAGAAAAAAATCTTTTCTCTTCATCTCTGCCTTCCCCATTTCACTCTTACAGTCTCTCTAGACGCTTCAGCAGCAGGATGTTATGACAGATCAAATGAATCCCAGATGAAGCGTGGCAGAGATTAAGCAGCAAGTCTGGGTGGAATAGCAGCATATTCAAAATAATGAAAACGTTAAAGTGGCTGCTTTAAATTGACTCATCAGGCGAGACATCCTTATGCCCTCCCCTGACACAACATGAAGTTATGTGGTTGAAACGTTCTAATCCATCCTTTGAGACACGGGATTAAGCTAAAGGGCCAATTTTATCCTCTTTCACAGAATTTTTGGCAATACATTGCTGTGTGAATGCTTGTTGATGTGTTGCATTTTGCTTATATAATTTTTTCCTCACTCTTAGCCTATTTTTTTTCTACTGTTAACTGTAAATGCAGAATAGCTCATCTTCATTTCACATTTAGACTTCACCTTTAGAGCTCACCATTTTAAGAGATGAACCTTCATTTCCATTGGTAGGATTTATCAGAGCAAAAAGGATTGCATTGCATTTTTTAAAATGAAAATGAAAATCTCAATTACTAAAATGTCACTTACAAAATTATAGTTGGTAATATAATTTTGTTTGGGTTTTGCTGGGTCCTCTAGGTCCTCTTCTATCCCTTCTGACCAAAAGATTCTGTTTATAATAACACAAGAACAAAACAAGTACTTGAATAATTAAATTGCTAATTAGAAGAGCTCATTATTTGAATAAACACTGTTATCATTTGCAAGTTAATTGGAGACAAAACATTCTAGCAACAATAACATGTAAGAATACTTTTGGAAGTACAGCAAATGTACTATAAATGTATTATAATTAGTCTGTGCTATATGATCAGATTCCCTGCTAAAGTACAAAGGTTTTGAAAAACAACATGTAGTGTGGCCTCAGTATTGTCAGCCAATTCGCTGACTGCCAGAGCACCTTGTGATTGAGCCAACCAATCATATAACAGCTATATATGGGTGTGTGGAAGGCATTGGCAATGTTTTGAAGATGGCTCATTCATAAAAAATTAAGGTGCGGTTATAGTGCCTTAAAAAGAGGGGAGGGGGAAAAGAGTAAAGAGATAATACACAAGAAGAGAGATAATTTACAAAATATAGCATGTATACAAAAGCAGAGCATTTGAGTTTGTAACTTTGATTTTTAATGAATTTTGTTCCTTCTACAAACAATAAACCTAATTCTTCGAGAAAGTGATAGTGATAGAAGGTAAGGTTATTTATGTCTTATCATAGAGTTTAGAAATATGCTAATAAATCACGAATGTACATAACATTCATAAAAAGCCTTATCAGCTTATGACCTATGCATTATGTGCATTAGGCAGTATACTATTGAGTTCTGCGTGTGTGTGTGTGTGTGTGTGTGTGTGTGTGCCACTTCACAAAAATTCTGGTTAATATTTGATATTTGTATATTTGTTCTAAAATGTTCTGCTGGAGTGTTATTTCTGTTATCAGATAACAACAACAGGAAGATATTTAAAAAAAAAAAAAAAAAGCAAACAATTGAGCTCAACAACAGAAAACCTATTGCTTTTAACCCGATACTAAGTTATTTTTCATGTTCCGTTTTGTTACAGCAACGACAATAAATAATAATAATAAAATAAAAATGACAAATAAAAAAATAAATAAAAATGCTGGTAAACATACTCCATTAATCTTTATTTACAACTTAAAAAAATATTTTTACAGTGTGTTAGGAGATGTTTATGGTGTGATTTTAGATTTTTTTCCCCTTTATTCTCTTTTCTTGTTATTTACAACATTCTCATGAATGTAACATACTTTGTGTACTACAGTTTTGCTGGAGTGAAGGATTAGACCTAGTTAAAACGCAACACTCCCTCATCTGGCCAGGACTGGAACTAGGGTTTTAAATGCCTTTTTGATGTCATGCTAGTAACAATGACAGTGTTTGGAATGGAACAGTAGTGTACAGTGTGTGTGTGTATACACACACACACACACACACACACACACACACATATACACTATATTGCCAAAAGTATTGGGTCGCCCCCTTCTAATGAACAGGTTTGACTACTTTAGTAATTTCTGTGAGTACAAATCTTAATGATAAAACATATAATGATATTCTAGGAAATTGTGTGCTTCTAATATTATAGCAACAGTTTGGACAGGACCCTTTTCTATTCTAACATGACAATGCCTCTGTGTATAAGGCAAGGTTCAAAAAGAAAATGATTGATTCAGTCAGTGTGGAAGAACTTGACTGGTCTGCATAAAACCAAGTCGTAATCCCAGTTGAACACCTCTGGTGTGACTGTAAATGCAGACCTTGAGCCAAAAACTCATCACCAAACACCAATGACTTGTACATACACTATATAAACAAAAGTATTGGGACACCCCCTTCTTTAGAACAGAAAAATGCACTTCCAAATCTGTGGAAACAACGATGGGAACATAATTCATGTATTTAAAAATTGTATTTCCATCTCTGTTGCAACAGTTTTGGAAGTGCTCCAAATGACTGTACCCATATGTACAAGTCATTGGTGTTTGGTGATGAGTTTTTGGCTCAAGGTCTGCATTTACAGTCACACCAGAGGTGTTCAACTGGGATTAGGACTTGGTTTTATGCAGACCAGTCAAGTTCTTCCACACTGACTGAATCAATCATTTTCTTTTTGAACCTTGCCTTATACACAGAGGCATTGTCATGTTAGAATAGAAAAGGGTCCTGTCCAAACTGTTGCTATAATATTAGAAGCACACAATTTCCTAGAATATCATTATATGCTTTATCATTAAGATTTGTACTCATAGAAATTACTAAAGTAGTCAAACCTGTTCATTAGAAGGAGGCGACCAAATACTTTTGGCAATATAGTGTGTGTGTGTATATATATATATATATATATATAATTATTAAATATTTATATATTAAATTATGTAGGAAACTTAGTTGGCTGTCAACAATTGCTATTTCTGATAGACTCTGATAGCATTATACATCAGAAAAAATAAGAGTGGACATAAATCATATAGGAATATTTGCAACGTTGCTAATATCACTTGACTCAACATAATTCATAATTACTTAAATTCTAATGTTTGCTTGGTTTATTGCCAATTCTTCAGTTATCCTTACAAATAAATACCACTACTAAATTATGTATGCTGACCAGAGTCTCACATTAATGTTGATTATTATTTCTAATGTCCTGCTGAGCGAACAGGCATGAGTTGGCATTAGACAGCGATTAGTGTGATAAGGAAACATTTCATTTATAATCTATTAGCCTGTGCATATTTGACTCTTAAAGAGGTGAGTAAAGCCTAAACTCGCGAATGAGCCGCACGTGACTTTATGACTTTTGGACACTATCTGAAAGGCAAAACTATCTTGTGATCTCACGGTAATGGGTGTTTATTGTTTTTGCAGTGCTCGTTTATTTTAATGAGAGGGAGAGGGAAGAAAAGTAATGTTGAAAATATAAATGTCTAAAGTTTTGACATGATGATGACGATGAACACTCTGATTTGATCAAACAGCCTTGATGAAGGAGGCAGGACTCCGAACATGGCTGGTTATAACACCATAAGCCTTTAATGCTCTTTAATATTTTCTTTGCGGGATGCGAATCATCGAAATCATGAGGTGATGATATAAACCTTCAATTATACCAACAGAGAAGATTCCATTATTTAGAAAGCGACAGTCAAAAGGTTGGCTGTAGTTCATGTATCAGCCAGGAGAGGGCAGGAGCATAAAAGCTTATACTTCAATCGAACAGAGTTGTCAGTCAAAGGGGAAATTCTGTATTATCTGTCCCTCTGTTTACTTGTCAGTTGAATTTCTTCAAGGGTGATTTGATCTTTTCAGGCTTCCTCAAATAGTCTTTCTTTCTTTCTTTCTTTCTTTCTTTCTTTCTTGCTTGCTTTCTTTCTTTCTTGCTTTCTGTTTGTCAGTCTCGCACAAACACAGATGTACAGACTCACAAGCAGCAACATCTGTCTTTTTATGGCACCACGACGCTTCTTCAGCAAAGAACGACAGAGATGCTAATTGATAACATTTGAAGATAATTACAGCAATTATTTCTAAAGTTCTCTTGGGCAATAATTGAGGCTTGTTGTAGATTCACGACCTTTATAGACAATAGAACTGGGCAGGATAGATAGGCTATTTACAATGCATTCATATCAATTACTTAATTGCACAAATAAAAAAATGACAGTTTCAAGCTTTGGAGAGCTTCCAGTTACCCAATTCATTTCAGAGCTGAAGATGTTGGAAATTTTGAATGAGAAACTGCACCTGTTTAAAATAAAGTCAAATTTGTGTTTTCTTCCTGTCGTTAATATTAAAGAAAAAGGTATCCTTGCTCTGTCACATCAGGTTTCTTTAGTGACTACAATGATTAGGACGCATGAAGTTGAAAGCTGGTGATCAGCAAAGTTACTTGTATTTACAAAGCAGTTTCTGCTTTTCATGTAATTGAGCATGTGTTTCACATTATGAAGAAATGGCTTGGTGGAAAAATTCAGGTTCAGCTGCTGCCACGTTGACAGTGCAGTTATGCCATCCACATAAATGAGATATAGTGTCTCTTTACGTTTGTGATTTTAAGCTGTCCTTATCTGAGGAAATGCAAATGAATTATTAAATCAACCATGAGTCAAAAGAGAGGTGTGCTTCCATGTCTGAAATGCACTGACAGTATTTGAACTCCCTGGCTAATATGGATGAATGAATACTTCAATTGAAACTGACAAACATAAATATACAAGTTATTAATCTTACTTAGCAGTGGATGTTTGCTGGAGATTTACTGATTAGTTGTTGGTTATTTTCTCATTAAAACAATAAATCTACAATTTCACAAAAAGAAAAAAAAGAAAAATCCATAGTCTTGTTACATACTGTATTTTGAGCGTTGCATGAATCTGTCTATCTATCTATCTATCTATCTATCTATCTATCTATCTGTCTATCTGTCTGTCTGTCTATCTTAGTATATACAGATATATGTCCTATGACTGGTATCAACTGCTAGATAATAGCACATAGCAATACAGTGATGAATATCAAAATATGAAAGTAAAATCAATTAGATTCCATTAAAAATGGAATGGAGATTGTTTTTCTTTTTAATCAACTGCACAGTTATTAAAAAAAACTCCATTTAATGTATGTTAGAGGGGTAATTGAAAAATTAATAAAAGAAATCAGAGGGGACTTTCCATTTCAGGAAAGGTTCTGTGAAAAATACCTTTAATAAGCTGTTATGATTTTTAACATCAGCTTTTAATGAGATGTATAGTTTAATACCACTAAAACTAGTAGTGATATTAGGTTTCTAAAGTAGCTCACATTTCAGTAATACATGCTTTAAATGGTCTTGAAAATACCTAAAGAAAAAGGACAGGGCTGACTTTTAATTACTTTAGATGTACACTTTAGCTAAATTGTCTAAAACACACCAGAGAAGTAACTGCACCAGAGTAAAGTGTTTTCAGTAGGCGGGCATTTGGAAGAGAGGCTGATTTTGACAGGAAGACACGGGGACAAAGAAGCAGTGGAAAGGTATTCAGAACTAAAAAAGGTGTTATATGTGTGTGTGAAATAAAGAAAGAAAGAGCAAGAGATGGAGAAAGAATTGCTCTAGTATGAACAAGTGCAGTTGTTAGGCCGTTTTGAGCTTCCACTGAGCCATGTCCCTTAACAACGTCATTACTCACCATACAGACAAATACACATACAGGGTTCTGTTCTCTTGTCAGCGTCATCCTTTTTAACACTCCATCCATCTATTCCCCATTCTCCCTTTTTCAAGGTTTTATTTTCCACAGCATGCAGGTCCATTCAAAATGTTACAAAAGAGTATGTGCTAAAATCACTCAACATCCTTTGTTTCACCTGACGTAGCCAATATTATTGTCATAAAAACTCCATATAGCAAATGTGGCTCAAATTGGATTCATGCAGTTCCTGAACAGAACAGTAATATTGCCCACTACGAGTATGAATTAAAACCTCAGGGATCTCACAGTATCTGGACTGCATTTTTTCAATGTGAAACAAAACCAGTGAAACCAACAAAGTGCTACATCCATAACATTCAGACACAAGAATCTCAGTATCTGTGCAAGTTTTATGCATTTTCTGGACTTTTCTGGATCAATAAGGCAAACAACATGCCATATACAATTGAAGTTAAGCTCATTTGACAGCATTTGTGGCATAATGTTGATTATCACAAACATTTATTTACCTTTTTTAAAACAAGTAAAAATCAGGGTTACAAGTGAGGCACTTACAATAGAAGTCAATGAGGGCAATCTATAAAACATTAAAATAACCACTGTTTCAATAATACAGCCAGAAGATGTAAACAATACCCATGTTAACATGATTTTTAGGGTGCTTTCTAACCCTTGCAATGTAAAGTGTCCAATTTATATCCAATTTTACAACTTAACTGCCAAGACAGTTGTTTCACCATAAACCCTAAAACGATTGGAAAAATAATGATTTAAACAGCTTCACAGATCAAATGATACATACATTCAATGCTTTTATATCTTAGACCCATTTTTCATTTTTTAAGATAACAAGGGAATTCATTTAAATACATTTTTAATCAACATTATGGCACAAGAGCTGTCTATTATATCGACCCCACCCAGAATATTCCGGCACAAAGAATTTGAAATGTGACACAAAAAAAGTACTGTTGATGGTTTAAAAAATCACTGTGTTGAATTTGAATGTAGTTGACTGGGTCTTAACTTTCCACATCAGGTTACAAGTATCTCTTGGGATTAATATACGTCCACTTCACTCCAACAGTTGGGTGCTTATATAGTTTCTTGTCTATTTCAAGGAAATAGGGATTGCATCTCCTGTCAGGTATGATTGATATGACCTCAGTATTACTGCGGAGGTCTTTCTCATTCTCCCTCTCTCACTTACATGTACACACACACTAAGTGGCTCCCTTATTCTCCACTTTCTCTCAAGACCTGTAATTGCTCTACAATCAATGACATCAAACACTTTCCTCGGATACATGAATTTAAATCAGCCTCTTTTACCGTCCAGCACTCTCCCAAAGACACAAATACTGATTCGCACACACATATGCTTTATGTTCTCTGAGCATTCACAACAAGAGGTTGTCATAGATACCAGCAAAATAAAAACGCTTCCTCGCCATTTTTCCATTCATGTATTTGTATGTGTGAATTGCCGCCTTTTCAGTTGTTTTTTTGTGGACATGCTCAGAGTTTGGTGATTCAATTGCAGTGTGAGATTTTGTGTATGTATGTGTGTGTGTGAGAAAGGCAGAAAGAAAGAGAGATAGACTTTAGTATTTGAGCTTTTTGTGCTCTCAGATGGTGTGCTGCCCCTGTCTTTCTTTACTTTCACACACTTTTTCCACACATTTTATTCATGTGCTTACAGACTTCAGTATAGTCTGCAGTTACACATATGTGCAGTGATGTCAGAATTTCATCAGTAGGCAAGGTTTGCAGCACTAATAATGTTTTATCTACAACTGGCTCAAATATCTGTCAAATCTGAGTTTGCATGAACATGACGATTTGAATGAGTTAAGTGGATAACTTTTAATTAAAAAAATGTGATATCAGTATCATATTTCATCATCCTCCAAGATAAATCTAAATCATCTATATTTCTTCCACTCATATGCAAATTGTACTGCTTGTAAAACAGCTCAAGTGATTCAGTTCATGGTGAAAACATCCATTGTTCCTTAACAGCAATCTTCCAAAAGGCATAAACCACCTGCTGATTTTTCTATCCTGTAGTTCTCACTCAGGAGGAGATCCAAGATGTTTCGTTTCCACCTACATGTATTTTGTTTTTCTTGCAGCAATGTCTGTATGAGTACAATTTAATCTAGATTGGGAAACTGGGATGTCTGAATGCACTGTGTATGTGACAAATAAAATAAATGGCTTGTATTTCATGTTCCTACCATTCTGAAGGTTCCCTACACAGTATTATTATTATGTAGAGATTTGTATACTCTTGCTACATTTACACACTATTTATGTATGTATATATTTTTTTCTTTCTTTCTTTTTTTTAAATCATTACATGAAACAGGCTTACATTTGCATTTTTTGCAGAAAATAGCTAACATGGCATTTTCAACATTTGCATATCTGTAGCAATGAGGAGTAGGGAACACTGCTGTTAGTGGGCTCAGCACCTTGCTGTTCCTCCTGCCAGTGCCCTTAGGTGGTCGTGTAAAGAGCAGATATGAAGCGCATTCCAGGGGTCTAGCTGGCCTAAAGCTGCACAGTCATGACTAGCAGGAGGATATTGCTAACTGCTCCCAATATAATTGCCTACTTGAGCTGACACAGACATGCCAAATCTGACCACTTCACCAGCAGATCTGAAGTTTGGTGGAAAGAGTTTAAATTAGTGAGAGAAAAGATTTGATGTACAGCTCAGTAAGAGGGCAGAGGTGCCAAGACATGGGGCATTTCAGAGTTGACATAGATTCTGTAAATGATCCAACTACTGACTGCATGGAGGGCTCATGCTGAACTGTTACGTAATACAAAAATTCTGAAGTAGATCTTAGTTTGTTTGTCATCTACAGGATTAAGAATGCCTGTAAAACTGAAAAAAGTAATTGACAGTTAAATTGTAAAGTAACTTTGTTCTTTGAGCTCATTGTGTTCTCACTGAGATCTCATTGAGAGTGTAATGTAGGCCTAATGAATTAAAGGAATAGTGCACCCAAAAATACAAATTAGCTGAGAATTTATTCACCATCAGATTTGGAGAAATTTAGCATTACATTACCTGCTCACCAATGGATCCTCAGCAGTGAATGGGTGCTGTTAGAATGAGAGTAACAATAATTACAGTAATCCACATGACTCCAGTCTATCAATTAATGTCTTGTGAAGTTAAAAGCTGTGTGTTTGTAAGAAACAAATCCATTATTAAGTCCATTATTAACTTTAAATCATTGCTTCCGGCCAAAATATCAGTTAATACATAATAAAACTTCTTGCTGTAATAAAGCCCACCCCTTGTTGTACTCTCACATCAAAATCCAACCAACATATTTGTTTAGAATGCTTGTAAAGGGTGCTTGATTTGTGCATATTTCTCAGACATCGGATGAGATGATTTATTCACTGGAGAAATCAATATTATGGATAGAGGACTGGTATTTTAGCTGGAAGCACTGATCTGAAGTTAAGAACACTTTACTGATGGATTTGTTTCTTAAAAACATGCAGCTTTTTGCTTCACAAGACATTAACTGATAGACTGGAGTCATGTGGATTACTTGTGATGTTTTTATCAGATGTTTGAACTCTCATTCCGACAGTACCCATTCATTGCCCACAATCCACTGGGAACCAAGTAGCGTGTCTACACCAGACGCGAGCGGCGCGGCGCGACGCGACAAAATAGCCTATATAGAACCCATTATAGTCAATGATGCTCTCTACACTGGATGAGGCAAATCCCCGACAGTAAACTGATGCCTCGTTCTTGACGTACTGACAAAAAGTTCAAATGATTTGCAACGGCCGCTTTGTCGCGTCGCAGTTTACTGTCGGTGATTGTCGTGTAGACAGCATCACTGATTATGATGGGCTCTATTGAATTTTGTCGCGTCTCGCCGCGCCGCTCGCGTCCGGTGTAGACATGGTGTCACGCTAAATTTGCCAGATCTGTTCAGGTGAAGAAACAAACTCATAGCTTGAGGGTGAGTAAATTTTAAGCAAATTTTCATTTTGGGGTCAACTATCCCTTTAATGTACGTGCTTGTGTTATGAGTGTGAATGCATGGGGGAATAAGACTTCTTTATAAGAAGTGATACACATATTCAACACACTGTGCTGTTTTATTAAAACATTTGGGAGGCATATAGCCCTGCATAAACACAGTATGCAGAATATTTAAAAGCAACAACAGTTCTTCTGAATTCTAAAATACACACCTATCAGGCAAGAGAAGAAGCACAGCTACAGAACACACGAGAATAAGCCTAGAAAATTGCTATAAAACACTTAAGCAGAAACACACATATTGTTCCCTCTGAAGTGCATATAGCCTAGTTGTGTTTACTCCTTTATCTCTAACTGCATCTCACTAATAAACTTATCCACATGATCTCAGAGGACAAAATGCCAGACGTCTCATCTCACCATGTCCAAATAAGTCATCTTACTCACCTTGGGCAGCCCAAATACGAATGTGTGACTTGCACCTATCAACAGACCTACTCAACACCTTGTTCCTTTGCCACAGCCTCAGATTTTCACATTACGGTAAATCAGTTATACATTTCAGTACAAATGTATGGAGTGTTGAATTCCATCATGCTGCTTATCTGTAAGAGAAAAAGCTCTTTATGACAAGTAAAAACATCAGTTCACAAATAAAATTCCTATTTTTATTATTTATCTTTTTACTTTATTTTCATAGTTATTTTGCAAAAAAGGTAAAAACAAAAACAAAAACTTAATTTGAATAAATAAAACATTCACTGAAAATGTAAAAATACAAATTAGAATTTGATATTGTTTTTGTTGTTGTTGTTTTGGTGAAAGTCTAAGTAGTTAACATTAATTTACATAAAAAAATAAAATAACGCTTTTAAAAAAATCCCCATTTCAGAATGCCACTGCATGTACTATACATACACATTAAAACCCAACAGCAACATTTTGAAGTTGTTAAAATAAATATCATTTTCACTACTTTAAACAGAGCAATCAAAGAAAGATGTTTGGGTATAATAATTCAAGATTAATATTTGACAATTTATATTATAATTTAATCTCATCTCATGATTATCTTCTGTCAGAGACTGCATGCAAGTGTGTTAAGAATTATGAGCAAAAGTGTATATTGTGACAGATGGGGAGCTGAAATACAATGAGCCACAACAGCTGGACGATGAAACAAGCAGGTTAGGGCGAGAGAGCTGGAGAGTGTGTGTGTACATAACTGTGTTCCCCCCCAAAAAACAGCAGGTTCAGTCATGCATGAGATGGACAGCATGTTTATGTCAGTCTCAGATATTTCAGTCACTAAGATCTGGGGAATACAACTCTGTCTAAAATCATCTGAATGAGGGAACAAAAGGGCAGACAGCTGCATTCTCTCCTTTGAGAATTCTGGGATAAGAGAGAGAGAGAGAGAGAGAGAGCCAGGCAGCTGAGAATATAATAAGTAAAATGGTGAAATGGTTCATTTTTCTACATTTATGAGAAGATGAGACTTATACTAGTATCTTTTGGATGGGACCCTTCTTTACCTGTATCAAGCTCCGTTTATCTCTTAGTTTCTATTCAGCTGAAGATACCAGGGACTTAAAGTGCTGCAGTTTAATCAGAACACTGATTTGGGCCACAAAGAGCCCCCTGCGGAACAAGAGAGGATTCGAAAAGGGATAAATCATGTTAGACTGGCCACCTGGTCTTCTTATTTTAAAAAAAGGCCTGGACAGACTGTGGCATTAGAGGTGGTTTATTGAGGCTATGGGTACAGTCAGAACCCAATCATTAGAGGCTTATATAAAATATGTGTTCATTCAGAGCTAAGAACAGTTGAATGCGTGTTGGGTCTTATGACTAAATGAACTGCTGTGATCTTTGCATTGCGTCAAAGGCAAGTCACTTTGATATACACCTAACACAACTGGGCAAGCAGACAGTCTGAGCCTTCACTTTTGAACAAAATTAGGTTCCAATCTAATTCACACCATTATTAATTCTCAGTAATAGCTGTCAGTCAGATGCTATCCATTATAATCACTGAAAACCAACAATTACACACACTCTTTCAGCTCTGAGATGCGCTGATCCTTGAGGCACAGCCTATCAGTTACATAACTAACTCTAATCCTATCATGGAACAGACTTGTCTCAATTCCAATTGACTTTTCAATTTCTAGCATATTAACCACGTCTCCTTTGCTGCAGACTGCATCAGTAGTTTTGTCACTCAGACTGTTGCTGAAACAAAAAATGGGCATCAGCCTTTGTTTAGCTTTCTTCAGAGCTGTATATTTCACTGATTTGAACAGTCAATTCTATAGATGGTTCTATATAGGGTGTATGTCGAACGTCACCTGACCAAACCCGGAAAACAGGTCTCAAGAACAAAAAAAGTGACCGTGAATCATTGAGCCATTCACTCAACAGATTTGTTCAAAACACTGATTGATTCAGAAACAAAATACCACTAGCTACTGTGTTTCTCAGAGACACGCAATGGTGAAATCTGCTGTGGCTTAAGCCCCGTTCACACCAAGAACGATGACTATAAAGATTACTATATTAGCGGACGATATCGTCTGTTTATTCTAAGTGTACGCTCGTCTGCTGCTTTAAATTCCCTAGCTCGTTGTAATAGGATTGATTCTGACTGGGTGTCAATGTTTTTATCATTCATTAGCTGGAAAAAAAATAGTTCTGAAAGTCATTCCAACAGTATCGTTTCTCTGTGCCTTTATCGTTATAGATGTGGTGTGGACTCTGCTATTCTTTAATACTGAGAACGATTTTTAGAACTATATCTTCATCATTATCTTAATAGTTATTGTCCTTGGTGTGAACAGGCCTTTAGTTTGGAACGACTGTTCATTGACAGACAAAGTAACTAGCAATAGTGTGTTTAAAATTTAAGCTGTTCAATATTAACTTCTTGTGTATTAAGCTGTTGCATAAAAGCAACATCAAAATCGCAATCTTGTTGCTAGTCTCCTGCATAACTGAAACATATACACTCTTACTATTGTGATATCGCTTAAATTACTTACTGAACCTGGTCTGTAATTTCAGTTCTATTTTTACTGGGAGTGATGTCACCTCCTCCTGTGCAGTTGTGAAAAACATGCATTTTTCATATAAGGTACACTGTTGAACTTGTAAGATGTAAGGGTTGTACATTCTGGAGGAGCAGAAGACTAATGGGGATCAGGTGGGAGATCAGCCTAAAGGCAGGTGGATGATGGACTTCACCCCATCTGGTGAACAGTCCTCTATACCAGTTCATCTGCGGGTGGTATTGAGCCAACTAAGGATAGGCAAGGATCAGCTAAAACTCAGAGCCTGGATGAGATGAAACGGACCCTGTGCCAATTAACACACAGGCAGAGTGGAACAGTGTTATGGTGAATCTGCCAAAGCTCTGCTATCCATTACAGTGACGTAAAAGGGAAAGTTGGTTTTGAGCAAATTCAGTATCAGTGATATTGCAGGCACACTGGAGTCTACGTACTGTATGTCTCTGATTAGCCTGAGAGACAGTTGCTTATAGCAGTGTATGTTACTCACATTTAATTGTTCTCTCTATCCACCATGAAGCTTGAAAAATCACATAATGTGTGTTCATTGGTGAAAAGAGTCTGTCTGATATTCATAGCACGTATGTTTTTGGGTTTTTTATTTCACCATACTTTTGTGAAAAACAGTGTCAAAAATAGAGTTTTCATGTTTTAAGTGAATCATGGGTACAAATACAGGATTTTCACTTTTTTTGTACTTCTTAACATTTTTTTTATGAATAGTTTTTGTTTTTCCAAAAATTTGTGTAAATTATGTTGGCTGCTAGATTTTTTTTTTTTTTTTTTTTTTTTTTTACATGTGTGAAAATGTGTAAATATTTAGCACTTTTTTCAGGAAAGAATGGTGGCTTGTTGACCTCAACATGAATGTTGTGTAATTTCCTTTTACCTGAAATATGCAGAAGCTTACAATCTTGCCACTGTCTACATTTATGACTAGTTCAAACTTGCTGCTTGAAAGAATTCAAAGAATAGGATTCAAATGAGAATGCTGGATGTGAAGAATTTGAAATAATCTGACATTACTGTCTCTATGCTTCTAGTTTTACTTTTCTCAGAAAGAGTCATGTTACATGAGGTTGATTTTCTGGATTGATGAACATGGTTGATTTGACCCTTGGTTTGAACTTCCCAGTTTGAAAGGTAAAGCAAGCATGAGGGCACTGCTCAATGGATTTATAGTTATATGTATTTAATCTGGTTTGTAAGTAGTTGAGTTTGATGGCTGACAAATGCAGATTTACAATGCATGGCCTGTGAAGCAGCAGAAATACAAAACCATCTAAAAAATACAAATTAAAGGAAGCGACAATATTTGATGAGCAGGATCTTATATTTCCACACATGCACAGGGACATTCACACATACTCTGCAATCAGCCAGCCGAGCCATTCTTATTCTAATGGAGCATGGCCACCTCTTTAGGGAAATTCACACACATCTCAATGTTCGTCATCAGTCGGGCTCATTCAGATCACCTCTTTGAGAGCTCAGTGCTCTTGAAAGACTCTCAAGACCATTGGCAAACAAGAACTTCAGTGAACTAATGCTACATCAGTTTACAGAGGAGAAGCAGACCATTAATGACGCATCATCAGAGAAGGGTATAGAGAGGAAGAAAAATTTTATACATAGAACCATGGTGAAGAAGATTATGAAGAAGGTCGAGATAGGTTTCTGTGATTCTTCTCAAAATGACAAACAGGCATTCTCATTGCTTTGTGCATTTATATTTGCGTGAATTTCTGATTTCAGGCTTCAGCTGAGTTCAGCCTTGAAGAAGCACAGCTCCCAGTAAATGCGGTCCGTAGGAATCAAGACTGTGGTGTTATTGTACATGGCCAGCTCAGGTCAGGTACTTGACTTTCTTCAGCTTGTTTCCCCCCAGGAATGCTGGGAAATGTTTGGCCTGTCTTGAAAGTTATGTAATCAAACAATAATCTTCACCATGCCTTGGAAGCATCCGACCAATATAATATTTCTAAGCGCTATTGTATCTGAGTTGCTGATGACATTACTCAAATTATAGACAAAAATAAGTATTTTTATTATTAAATAAAAACCAAACATGTGCTGTTTACTGTTAAATAAAATATGCAGGATGCACAAGGTTGATCTGTTATTGCTGAAATCTCACCTTCCTCTGTTGGTGGCTCTGTCACTCTCACTGATTAAGAATGAAAGAAGGGTGAAAGATTAAATGACTGCCTGTGACATTTCTTTCCGATTCCGAGTCACGTATTGCAATCCCCATTTTGGCAGCAAATCAATGTGAAGCTGAAATAAGAACAGAAGCGTCAGGCAAATATAAACAATTGTAATAGACCGAATTAGGATGCAATTCCTGTAGTGACTTTGCCCTGTGAATGATTGTGATGTGTGTTTGTTCCTTCAGGGCTTGTGGTAGAAATATGTTCATGCCTGCCAGGGGTACTTTTCACACCTCCAGGGAGCAAAGGAGATGTCCATTCAGTGAACACACATTTCTCCTTTTTGTTTATTAGTCATTTAAGTTGAACCTAAACCTTAGAAACATGCTTGGTTATACAGTCACCATGAATAGAAATCCATACCTATAGCATTTGCGTTTATAGAAGAAAATTTGGACGTCAGGCAAGGATCATTAGCATGAACTGGAGGTGAAAAGGATCTCAGTGGCCAAATAAAATGAAACCTGTTGGATGTTCTTGGAAGCCATTAACTCAGTAGGAAGTTGAGTCACTAGTGCTGAGGAACACGGTTGTGTGCAATCCCCCCTTCTGATGATAATACGACTATGTAAATGAATCAGAATTTTAAATCAGTTAAAGTAAGCTGGTTTGAACCAGTTCACATAAATGTCACTATATAATATTTGATGTATTATATATACATTTTTTTAAGTGGAAAGTGAATTACCTTGAGTTTTTCAAAGCTTTGAAAAGCAGGTATATTTATTATGTGCTTTGAATGTCCAGATACTGTGGGTTTATAATGTTTAAATAATCTTTTCCTTAAACCACAAGAACACATTAATGATGATATGCAGTTTCTAGAAGTTTTTCATTCACCTATTTCACAGCACTGACAAATCTTCAAACTTCTGTTTCAATGTTGGGTCAGTGAAAATGATCTCTCCGATATGACCTGCCATGACGTAAGTTAGTATGCTGACTTTCATCTTTGTCTCTGTAAAATCTGTTTCATGACCACTGTGCTTCACCATAAAATACTGAGACAGAAGCTGACCATACCTGTCTGCTGACTTCTGACTCTTCAATGCCAGCTAGGGCCTGATATTTTGTTATAAGCTATGCGATGCAAGAAAGCTAACACATTTTATTGCTCAATTTTTCACACATTGCTCATTGCTCACATCACTAATTTCAGGATCTGTTTATACCTGCATTTTGCGCATGGACAGGACATCTTGTCCATCTCTGAATATTATCACATGTTTGAATGAAGCAGGGAATATTACCACAAGTTTAAGTGACACAAAGAAGAAACTTCAAAAGCGATGTGTGAACCGTATTAGCCTCTCAGTCTGGACAACCTGTTAAGCACTTAGTGGGGCACTTTTCACCAATATGAAGATATTTTTAGTTGTGGTACATTGTGAATTACATAAGATAATGTGATAACTCAGCACTCAGCACTAGTCTATAGTGCCCTTATATGCATATTGAACAGACAAGTGGACAGCAAGCACTGTTACATACATTATACCACTTCACAATGTTGTATAAAAAGGAGAAATGCAATTTAGTGTACAGACACATTAATTTAATGAAAAGCACAATGCACTCATACAACTCATGTGCTATAGTTCTGAAAACCATACAATGGCTTTGTGTGAGGAATGTACTGATCTGTAACTGCACTCTTAAAAATAAGGGTTCTTTATTGGCATCAGTGGTTCCACAAAGAACCTTTACCATGGAATCTTTTCACTTCACAAAAGGTTCTTTACACTGGAAAAAAGTTATTTAGGTTATTAAAATGTTCTTCACACTGAGAAAAATGGTTCTTTTAAGAACTGTTCACTGAAAGGTTCTTTGGGGAACCAAAACTGGTTCTTCTATGGCATCGCTGTTAAAACCCCCTTTTGGAACCTTTATAACATTGTTGGGACAATGGCTCTATTTTGTGTCCTGCATTGAACTTAAGTTGCTGTCAAGTGATATTTGTCTTCCCCAGTCCACCTGCTACCTGCATGCTTTTGTGTATCTGGTCTCTTGTGAATCTTGAAGGCTTGTCAGTATCTAAGTTGTGCTGACATGAATATACTTTTCATTAATTGATTTATTGCAAACAAAGCTAGCAAAGCTGTCAAAGAAATACATATATCTTTATCCTTTAAAATGTAGTGGTGTTTTCTAGCTGTAACTGAACATGAGGATACAGTCACTGGCTTATTTGTTGGCTAAATAACAAGTATGTGGCATTTTCCATCTTTCTAGGTTTTTAATGTGGCTGTGGTCTTTGTAAAATATAAAGCCTATTGAGTGGAATTATTGGTTTCACCTTGAGGAAGTAGAAGAGAGATCTGTCTTATAAACTTCATAGATTTATTAGAACAATTCTTCCAGGCACATTGTGTGCTTTCTTGGGAGAGCTGGTGTGAACTGTTGTGCCAATGCAGTCTCATGAACATGCAGTCCTGCATAGCAGTCCAAAGGTCAGGTCATGGTTTTCGCTAAATAAAAGTTAAAACTTTGATTTGTTTTTCACTAAACCCTATTGCATAAACTTAGTACACTTGGAAAATATAATTTCTCCTTTTGTGGTTTGAATAAGAAAGAAGGTCAGCGATGATCCTGCAGTACCAGAGGTTGAAGTTTCAGGGCCACAGTCCTAATACAGCATTTTTACTATCCAAGTTGTTTTTGTGTGTGTGTGCACTAATACTTTATACTATTTTATAGCACTTACTATTGAATTCTACATTTGTATTATATATATATACATATATATATATATATATATATATACAGGTGCATCTCAAAAAATTAGAATATCGTGAAAAAGTTCATTTTTTGTAACTTATTTAAAAAAGTGAAACTTTCATATATTCTAGATTCATTACATGTAAAGTAAAAAGTTTCAAAAAAATTGAAAATTTCAAAAGTTTTGTTGGTTTCATTTTGATGATTAGAGCTTACAGCTCATGAAAGTCAAAAATCTAGTATTTCAAAATATTAGAATATTTCCTAAGATCAATCACAAAAAGGATTTGCAAAACAGAAAAGTTCAAGTTCTTTCGTTCATTTATGCAATCAATATTTGGTCGGGGCTCCTTTAGCACAGAAATTCCAGCATCAGTGAGGTGTGGCATGGAAGCGATCAGCCTGTGGCACTGCTGAGGCACTATTGAGCCTTCAGCTCATCTGTATTGTTGGATCGACTGTTTCTCATCTTTCTCCTGAAAATATCCCATAGAATCTATATGGGGTTCAGGTCAGGCATGTTGGCTGGCCAATCAAGCACAGTAATATCATGGCCAGCAAACCACTTGGAAGTGGTTTTGGCACGGTGAGCAGGTGCTAAAGTCCTGCTGGAAAAGGAAATCAGCATCTCCATAATAAAAGCATAAAGTGCTCCAAAATCTCCTGGCAGACAGCTGCATTGACTTTGGACTTGATAAAACACAATGGACCAACACCAGCAGATGTCACAGCACCCCAAATCATCACGGACTGTGGAAACTTCACACTGGGCTTCAAGCAGCTTGGATTCTGTGCCTCTCCAATATTCCTCCAGACTCCAAACCTTGATTTCCAGATGAAATGGAAAATTTACTTTTATCTGAAAAGAGGACTTTGGACCACCGAGCAACAGTCCAGTTCTTTTTCTCCTTAGCCCAGGTAAGACGCTTCTGACGTTTCTGTTTCAGAAGTGACTTGGTAGCCCTTTTCCTTAAGACGTCTGAGCGTGGTGACTCTCACCAAAAAGAAGTATACTTCAAGTTTATTTTATTAAGTATACTTAAGTAAAGTTCAAGTATATTTTAAGTATACTTTATGTAGTAAGTATACAAATATCAGTGTACTAGTAGTGTACTTGTAAGTGTACTATTTCAATACTCCTTGGAACTAAATTGGCCCACTTTCTAGTATATAAAAGTATAGTTTTTAGTATACTTTAAGTATAACAGTAGTAAACTTTGAATACACATCTAGTTTACCTAGTTTATGTATTTGGCTTGTACTGCAACTATACTAAAAGTGAACTTATAGGTATACTAATTATTTAGTATTTACTAATTAAATACTTGTTGCATTTTTAGTACACTTTGTAGTCTCAGTAAACTACTAGTTTAGTAGTTTTATACTGCAAGTATATTTTATACTGTAAGTTTTCTTTAAGTGAACTTTACATCATACTTTAAGTGTACTATATCCCCTATTCATTAATGTGTATATATTTTGTTATATGATTATCTGAACATACAAAACATCAAAAGAAAGAACAGGGTATCTGCTTGTAAAAAACATTTTATTCTAGCTTCATGCATTCTTTTTTATAAACACTTGAATGTGGGAAAGTTTCATGAATAAAAATAAATAAATAAATAAATAAATAACATTTTAAACAAAAAACTGAAAAAAGACTATGAATTGGATTAAAATTCTAATCAAAATGTATATGGAGTCGAACAACTCCCCAGTCATTATTATCTCTTCATGGGTCGACATTTTATTCCATAACGTTACACAGTTTAGATGCTGTTTTATGTCTGATGATCATGTTAGATTACGTGTGGAAGCATCTGTTGTTTTTCGGTTTCTTCTTCGCTGTTTCCATGTTTTGGAAATTCTGTACAGAAGATTTGTAATAGCGCCCCTACCGTATAACAAACATTCTCGGAGCACAAGTATAGCTCAAATAAATTTAGACTTTTTCTAAGTATAAGTCAAGTATACTTAAATGTCATTTTAAGTATGTTTCTGAGAAGTACATAAAGCACATTTCTGAGAAGTACATAAAAGGGTAGACTGAAAGTATACGTTCCTATTTTTAGTTTAAAAGAAGTATACTAATAGCACACTTGAAGAAACTTCTTTTTCGTGAGGGTCTTGATGCACTGACTCCAGCTTCAGTCCACTCCTTGTGAAGCTCTCCCAAGTGTTTGAATCGGCTTTGCTTGACAGTATTCTTAAGCTTGCGGTCATCCCTGTTGCTTGTGCACCTTTTCCTACCCAATTTCTTCCTTCCAGTCAACTTTGCATTTAATATGCTTTGATACAGCACTCTGTGAACAGCCACCCCTTTCAGTAATGACCCTCTGTGACTTACCCTCTTTGTGGAGGGTGTCAATGATTGTCTTCTGGACCATTGCCAAGTCAGCAGTCTTCCCCATTATTGTAGTTTCATAGAACAAGAGATACCCGGAATTTATATTGTAAGGATGGTCATTTAATGAAACTCAAATGTGACCCTGGACCACAAAACCAGTCATAAGGGTCAATTTTTCAAAACTGAAATTTATACATCATCTGAAAGCTGAATAAATAAGCTTTGCATTGATGTATGGTTTGTTCGAATAGGACAATATTTGGCCGAGATACAACTATTTGAATATCTGGAATCTGAGGGTGCAAAAAAATCAAACAAAAATTGTCTTTAAATTTGTCAAATGAAGTTCTTACCAATGCATATTACTAATCAAAAATTAAGTTTTGACATATTTATGGTTGGAAATTTACAAAATATCTTCATGGAACATGATCTTTAATTAATATCCTAATGATTTTTGGCATAAACGAAAAATCGATAATTTTGACCCATACAATGTATTATTGGCTATTGCTACAAATATACCTGTGCTACTTAAGACTGGTTTTGTGGTCCAGGGTCACACATGTAAATATTCTAATATTGTGAGATACTGGATTTTTGACCAATCATCAAAATTAAAACAAAAAACTTTTGAAATGTTTTACTTTACGTGTAATGAATCTAGAATATATGAAAGTTTCACTTTTTGAAATAAGCTACAAAAAAAGAACTTTTTCATGATATTCTAATTTTTTGAGATGCACCTGTATATATATATATAAATATATATATATATATATATATATATATATATACACACACACACACACCCATGTAGTATGGGTAGGCCTACGTCCTCCTAACCAACCCCTAACCCTAAATATGTGAACATCCATCCTGAAATTTTTTACCTAATTTGTTTCATTATATGAACTTTTGTATTCAGGATTTAAATTCAGCTTTCTTGGAAAGAAAGATCTTATTTTTCAACATGGAAGTAAGCTATTTTCTATGTACGTGTGAGACCATTTCATTAGCCGCTAACTAGAAGTAACTTTGCAGCAAAAAAAGTGCAGTGAACGGTAAAACTATTTGCATTACAAACTAGTGTGTTCATGATTATTGTAATAAATTAAAATATTATGATAACAAATACCACTTTACAACATCAAGCAGCAAATTAACAGATTGTGCATAGCTAAAACTAAAACTAGAAGCGACTGACACCAGAAACCTTGCATATTTAAAATTTAAATGGCTGAAATTGCAGTCTCTAGTACTGCAGGATTATACTGTTTTGCCCCCTGTGGTAATTGGTGCCCTATGCAGTCTGCATATAAGGAATGGTGCTATTGTGTCTATTAAATTTCACATATCAGGACTGTCCTATGGTAATAACTATTTTGAATTTGTTATGGCATATGGCAAATTCCAAGAAATAATCTGCCAGGGTTTTGCAATTCCACACACCACCAGTCAGCATAAAATAAGGCCAAAACCTAGACATTTTAGGCAATTTCGAAATCCTGGCCAGGACATATTGTTAAAGAGGACGTATTGTCACCCTAGCACATATAATATGAACACACACTATCTAAGGGAATTATGCTTAATAATACTCACATATTTCATCCTCACAAAGTTGTAATGTGAAATATAGAAACTGTTTAGAGATTTTATCTTTTAATTAACCGTGTTTCTAATAAGTTTTTTTTAAACCTGAAGATATGTATCTAATAACATCTAGCTGTCTTTCTCTAAAAAGAATTTTAAAAGTAATTTCACAGCCTTTATCTTTTACTCACCTTTAAAGTGCAAAACAATGAAGAGTAAACATGTTTCTGAATGTCTCTAAAGAGCATAGCACAGATGATTGAACAAATTTACCATGAAAGCACCTTTTGCTCTGATGCATTCCACTGTGAATAGCATGCCTATTTACAACACATTTTTCATTGCACCAGTGTACAGACAATAACATTATGTGATGTGCCTCCAAACCACATTACGCAAGCCACAATTTTGTTTCTCTTTCATCTTTTCAAACACAACACACTGGTAGCAGTTTAACAGCAACCACGTTATGTTCCATATACTTTTCCTGTCAAAGAAAATAACATATTTCGCTGGTGGGAAAAGAAAAGTACATTTCCACATACTGTACATTCTAAGAAAAGTCTGTAAAAATAGGCCACTATGTACAATGTTAATAAGAAGGGATTTTCCATATTGATTTTTCACAGGTGTTCTACCCATATTTTGAATTGCATTGTTGTGTTTTAGGGTTAAAAGAAATGTCCATAAACTTACCAGTAGCCTACCTTTTTTCTCTACTGATATTTTTCTTACAGTTAGGAATTCATTTTGAAGGCATCTAACCTTGACTTTGTGGTTTTAAATGAATACGTACACAATAACCCAATGTTACAGTATGAACCAGTATGCACCAAATACTTATGTTTTGTTAAAGTGCGCAGCTTACATTACAGCAGATATGCTGAAACAACATTCCAGCTTGTGGAATTCAATTAAAACTTTTACATGGTCAGATAAGAATTTTAATCAGAGGCAAGAAAACAGAAGCATTGTTTTACCAATCTTCACATGAGGTTAAATGTGATGGACCATGTAGTGCTCCTGCACATTTGAAGGTGGCGCTTTCTGAAATTGAATAATTTTTTTGATTTGGGCTTTTCACACTGCATTTAACTCCAGGTTATTGTCATTTTACTTTGCTCAGTTGCTTTGCTTCATTTTTCAGATGACAATGGAAATTCTTAAAACTGCTTGTTCAAACTTTACACCATCTAGTCACTTGTGCACATCATAAAAGCAATTTGACATTCTTCTGAACAAATTGCCAGTGCTTTGGTACATTCTTGCAATTGATATATATATATATATAAGTCTGCTGTTTCCTACATAATCTATGTACTGGTTCTCTGTTGAATAGTCTTACCACTCCAAAATGTCTAGACATTAGTTCATTGCACAAGTCATTAAATGTAAAATGTTTGAACCAGCTGTCACAATCTGTCAAGCATATTTTCTATTCATTTCTTTCAGACTTTTTTGTAAATGAGCCCTGAATTAATGAACTGCTCTGCAGGTGAATCTATGAAGGCGAATGTGGCTGCTAAAACATTCCAAATGATTATTTTTATGCTGCATTGCAAGGGAAGAAATCCCTTGATATGTGGAGGAGAATCTGTGGTCCAACAGCCGTCAGGGGGTGTACAAAGACTGCCCTGTAATTCCCCATACAGTGCTGCATTTACAGTTTTAGTGGTGTTTCCTATGTTTGCTTTTCTAATTTTGTATGTTGTTTTTTCTTTTGTGCTACAAATACTCCTATCTTTTCCCTGTCCAATCTCTTGCAATCCGTATCCCACATACAGTAATATATCTTTGTTGTTTGTACTGTTGAAACTGATATTTACCATACAGGAAAAGTGTAGCATTGCTCATTTTCAATCACTGTAATCAAAACTGTAGTCATTTTTGCACTGATATACAGAAAACATGGCTAAGCATTCTGAACAATAATCTTGTTTGTGAACAATGACACAAGGACTTGTCATTATGATTTACTTTTGAGAGATGAACTAAGTATTTTGAGCAAGTTAGCGACTTTTGCAGGTAATCCATTTTGTGGCGCTATTTGTACAAATAGGTTTGCAAATGTTTAAGTCCACATGAAATCAAACTTGACACTATTCACTTTGTTAGCGTACATTGCTAGTCTTAAAGTGAACAATTAGTCCGTGCAGGTTAATCCACAGATTGTCTTGGTAATCTTTAATCAAAATCTGAAATTGACAGAAAAGCTAAGTTAATTGAATTGAAGAATAGATCATTTTATTCTTACAGTTATAGTTGTCTGGATGGTACAGTCAGAAATATATAAACCGATGAAGAGCAAGATCGAGACAAGTCGTTATAAGACAGGTCACGTGCTGTGTTTGTCCAATCAATAATATTGACGCCGTAAAATTTATGAAGGTACAGTGTGAAACGATTCCTTTATAGGTGTGAAACATGGAAAACAATAAAGCAAGATTAGGTAAGATTGGGTACTTGTGAAAAGTCCTAACATGTTCAAGAGAGAACATATTTGTGTTGCCACTCTTTGCTTTTCCATTTCCTTTTTCATATCTCAGTATCTGGCTCTCCTTATTCAACCTTTGAGTACTACTCTCACCACAGACATTTTATTTTTATAGACACACATGCAAAGTAAAATTCTGTGCTTATGGATAATGGATGAACTGACAAACTGATGGACAGTCTTGATGCATGGACAGTATTTCAAAGAGATGGGGGTGAGATCAGTGCTCTCATACTTATTGTGATTCTCTGCACATGCACTGGAAGTGTTTGATAACTGCTAAGGGCATAACAAAGCTGTCACTGACCATCTTATTCATTTTAGTATTACAAATAGCCATTGAGGACAGCTAGCACAAAATTCGGCTCTGGACGTGTGTGGACAAGCCTCTACATAGCAATACAAAATCAGAAGAACTTCATTTATAAAGACAAAATACAGTTGAGGGACATTCAGCTTTTCACATTGTCTTATTTACTGATCCTCATATTACTGATAACCAATGAACAGAGTAATTATTCTGTATCTTCAATGACCTTGAATGCCGGATCAATTCATATCTTTTATTTAACAGCTCCCATCACAAACGAATTGCAAGCATGTTTACATTTCGTTCCAAGTAATGTCCATATTCCAGTTTACTCTGCTACAGTGGTAGCTTACAAAGAGCAAAGCTGAATCCATTCACAGTAATGTACATAAATGCTGAGATGTGCTGCCTGGAAACAAAGGCATTTATGAGGTCATTTATAACAACTATTTTGTTCCAAATTTCCATTTCACTTTATTACACCGTGTCTCACCTGAAATCATGTCTCGTCTTTGTACATCTTTTGCACGTTGACTTTCTTCTTAAGGAAAAATGAATTTAATGAAAGGAAATGTGATGGAAACACAAATTGCTCCTTAGGCAGGTCATTTTTTAGGGAGTGAAAGGATATGAATTAGGCCAGATTTTCATAACGTGTACATATGCCTACTTTGTGTCTTCATTGACAATTAGCATAAAAATGGCTTTGATGTTTCACATCCGCCATGGTTTCTCAGTCAAGAGTTCGCTGAAATGGCGAAGACTACAGACAGTTTGCTCAGTGTCCGAATGAGTGGTTCAGTTTTGCTAGAGGGGACACTTGGATGGTTCAGCAGACTTGCATTATCTCAGCACTGATGATTTAACAGATAGTGCCCAACTTGTCTAACCATGAAGACATCAGCAGCAGTAGCCAGATATTAATCAACAGCTGGTGAAAATCTGAACACCAGACCTGCAGGTTTTTTGATGTGTGTTGGAAATCCCCTTTCCTCCTGGAACAATGGTTAGAGCGAGTGCATTGCTTTTGTATCTTCTGTGTCTGAACCCAGAAGAAGGATTCTTTTGATGTACTTCTCACTTTCTACTCATAAAACCCAAAGGTTTTCAGTCTGGGCTTTCTGTTCCTCATCGCTGTCTGGAAAAAAGGTTTCTAAATGCATTGTTGTAGTTCTTGTTAAAGGCTGTGTAGATGAGTGGGTTAAAGAAGGAGTTTGAGTAACCCAGCCAGAGGAAGACACTTTTCCAGACAGGAGGGATGTCACATGAACACAGCGGAATGATGAGCTCAGCAAGGAAAAAGGGAATCCAGCAGAGCACAAATACACCAATCAGGATGCCCACCATCAGAGCCGCTCTCCTCTCTTTCTGCTCTCGCCACGTCTCGCCATCCGTCTGGAACGATACAGTAGCGTGACGAACTGTGAAGGCCATCTGTGGCTGTCGTTCAGCCTCCTTAACCTGGCAGTAAATAAACAGGATGATGAAGAAATGTATTGATAGTGTTAATGAAGTACATATCTATTTGAAAGAATTTGCTCATAAAAGACTTAATTTTTCATATTTAAAGCTTAAATGGTTTGTCATTGCCTGATAGCAGGCAACTTTTTTGGCTTTCCTACAATCTATATCAACCTTATCCGCTTTGTTTGTTTGTTGTTGGTGGGCAGAATGTAGTAACTACACATTTTGTCAAAATTGAGTCTCTGTGATCAATTCTGTGTCAGATGGTTTTGGATCAACTATGCACAGATTCATAGAAAAGTGTTAAATTCATATCAAATGATTCAAAATTTAATCAAAAACACTTTTTAAAGCAGTGTAACTTTGTAAGGCAATACAAAATTCCTTTGGTACATATCTGTGTCTAGACATCACACTTTTCCTGATCTTTACAGGACACCTGCTATGTTTTTTTTTTTTGATTTTACCTTACCTTTAGTGTGTAATATAGCTGCATATAAACGATCTGCACAAAGTCCATATCAAAGGGAGTTAATCTCTCTGACAGAAAACACTTGCCTGAAATGCCTCGTTTGTAGTCCTGCCATTATTTCCATGACTTTGCTACATCACTACAGGAGCGTTCATGTTGTAATTACCGTAATTGCAAGATTCCAACTTGTAAAAAAGTGCTCACGTCCTTGTAAAACTTGTAATTACAACTTGTAAACTGGGAATTTTCAGAAAGCTCCGACTTATACCATGGGACCACTGCAGATTCAATTAGGCATTGATAGTGTTGCCATAGAAACACATAATTCCGAGTCCGAGGATGTGAACAGCTCTGAGTAGAATGTCACGTGATGTCATCTAGAAATTACGGTAATTATGACATGGCATGAACGCAGCACATGTTACGCATTTGCACAATGCCCACCTACTAGCCGCTTTGGCCCACGCTCAAAAAACAGTTGGGTAAGCGATTTCACTAAGTTGAGGAGACACTGTTTTTTTCCCCATTGCAACACCATAGTTAGCATAGATTTAATGCGGTTTACAACTGCTCACAAAGCCTCTGGAGCTGAAACAGTAACGGCGGTACAGTAAGGAGAAAAATCATCTGAGACTATTCCATATACATGCTTTAAAGATGGATAATACGAAGCCGTTTCCCCCAGCTTTGTGGAACTGACGTAGCTTCTGCAACACGTTATGTGACAAATCTCACGTCGTTTCCTTGAAAGCAGAGGTGTGAAGTTTCTAAATAAAGACAGAATTAGATTTCCTGTATTTGCTCATAAAGTTCACTTTGACCAACTAAGAAGTCTGAATTGTTTGAATCACACACAACTTGCCCAAAGCATTTGGCTCAATTGACCCCACAGCCAGGGCTCCAATTGAGGGGGGATGCGGGGGGATGGCATCCCCTGGTCGAAAAAAAATGACAAAAAGCATCCGCTCTGTAAAACCACCATCCCCCCTAACCATCCCCTTTGGATTATCAATTTTGTGTATTAAGTAAGACTTATCATGCACATGAAATGTTAAAATTCTCTACTTATGATCATTTACGAACTAAATAATGGCGATTGGCCAATCAGAACTCGGTACTGTAACAAGCTGCGCACAAGCGGAAGCAATTTCGTCATTTTTCACGCAAAATGGTTCAAGCGCAACTTTTGAAGTTTTTTAAAAAGACGACAACAGAAGGTATGTTTTTCCTTGATTAGAATTTAAAGACATTCTCCTGACAATGTTTGTGTGACTGTGAGGGACTGAGAGACGATAGGAGAGCTGACATCCAACTATAAAAAAAAAAAAAAAATACACACGTCTTGAGTCCCAAAAGCATTCTCTGCGCGATGAAGCCCATTAGAATCCAGTTAGAATTATAATTATAATTCTTATAATTCCAGCAATGAAACAAAAAATACCAATGTATGAGTTTTTACGTTTTTATATTCATTGCACAAGCAATGTACTTTTCTGTATATCAGCACATGTGCGCGAGGCCGCGAGCACAAATGTGCTATTAGTTTTATACAACAGTGCATAGCAACACGGTGTTTCATTCCATGAATGAATCAGTTTTTGAACGAATCGAGTGAGCCAGTGATTCCATTCAGATGGTCTCACTTGTTTCATTTCTATTGAATCAGCCGCTTTGAACGAATCGTTTGATACGAATGATTCAGTAAGTAATTTATTAAAACAGGGACTTGCTGGCACCTACTGGGGATTTTATTGTCATATTTATCCATGACAGACCTAAACCAGGTGCCAGCACAAAAACACATTCAGCAAAATACTGTTTAATTATCAATATTGACCAAAATTCCTCTATTTCAGGCCCCAGAGGGAAAAAGCCCCCCCTCCCCCTCCCCCCCGCTGACCACACCATCCCCCCTGAAATTTTTTTTACAATTCGACCACTGCCCACGGCCACCCTTTCAGAAAATCATCTTTAGTTATATTCTAGATGATTCTCTATGTTGGCAAATCCCCAACATGTATAATTAAGCAATATCACACATTTTTATGTGCCAATAAATAAATAAAAGTTTCAAATAAGCATCAAGCTTTATGTGTTGCCAAGCAATGCAAAGAATTACAGCATGTTAAACTCACACCACTCCATAAAATTCACAAACTCTAGTCTAGAACGGGGCAAACAGACAAGCAGAGTGATATAAACAGTGAAACATCCTAATGCTGTTATTATCCAGTCAAATTAGAGGACCAGAACTAATGTACACTAACTGTATAAATACCTGTATATCTGTATGATAACCTGGATAAATTTGATTTGACATTAAATCCTACACTACAGTATATAACATTATAGTACACTACAGTATATGAACACTTTGTGTATTGCATCTTTTGTTTTTAAAATGAGTATTTAAATTTGCTTTAGCAGCTTTTTGTTTGAAAGGCTGTAGTTGAGTGCACAGAGTACTATGGCAGAACAAAGCACAATTACTACGTATATGTGTGTTTGTTTGTGTGTTTCGACAGATAAAGGAGGCAACCAGGCAATTAATTGATTTTTTGGATCAGTGTACGTTAGTGAGAATAATGGACTTAAGTATTTTGTGTGAAAACAGATGAAAAGAGAGAGCATACAAAAGGGAGAACATAAAAGAGATGGTGGAGAGGATGAGAAAAAAATACATTACAGAAAAAGTGAATAAAACCTAAAGATGTGTATACAAACTGTATGAAAAATCAAAAATATATATTTTTCTAAAGAGGAGGAGTGAGTTGGTATTGGACACACCCCAAAAGATGCCACATTCTCTCATCAAATTCTCTGCACTGAATGCATGTAGAGATTATTGAATGTATATTTACCGCTTTTGTAGGTGCTCTGTTGTATTTTTTTAATATTAGAAAAACACTTATTTAGCAAGGTGAGCCATAAGAGACTCAAACATTAAAAAAAATCCCACTTTTGAATGTTAATGTTTATACAAACAGATTTCTATTTCAAATGATAAAATCAATTAAAATAAAAAAAGATTATTACAATATATACATGTCTATAAATGTGTTTTAAAATAGAATAAAGGTTGGATTGTCAAGGAATTTGTTTTTCTTGCTATCAAATGTCATCTCTGTGACTTTTTTATTCATCACTACACTGATATAGGGTGGATAAATTTAGCAATGCAGACGAAAGAAAACACAAAAAGGTGAGACATACAGAGAAGAAAGGAAGAGAACAGAATTAAAATGAGACAGACAGAGGAAGAATCAAATAAACTGAATTAGGCTGTAGCATTTGAAACAATCAGACACACATTTTTTCATTTGATTTAACAAATCAATTATTCCTTAGATTAACAAACAGCCACAGACCCCTCACCCAACACCAGACTCGGTGCCCATATGTCTGTGAACGAAGTCCAGGCCCCTGGTTACCATGGCAACCAGGAGACTTTTGCCAGGCCAGATAAACTTTACGACCTAATGGCATGTGGAGAGTCCTCTCTCTCACTACACTTTCCATAGGAAAGACACATAATACACCATAAAAATGGACTCTTCTCTAATTAATTCATTGAAAAACCTTTCTTTGAATGGACACACATATCCTTCAGGTCATTGTGTATGTTATTATTATTCTTGTATATGTTCTTGTGTATTGTATCCTGTTTTATGCACGCTTATAATATATCACTAGTTAATATCACTTTAACTGTATCATGTTTGGTCTCTATCCATTCGTCTTCGGATGATTGAATTGAGAGTGTATATTTTATGTCGATAACTATGCAACATGGAAGAATCTTTAGTAGTTTGTGCATTAACCCAGGCGAATTACCTATGCAAATTACCATGCATGGAAACAAAGAGCCATAAAACTTTCCCTCCAAAGTCCAGGGCTCCAATTGGCTCTTTGACATCCCAGAGGTGTGACCTCCATAGCAGATAAAGCTCTCACGTAAGTGACGCCCATTGCAGTCTGCGGTTCTGTTAGATCCTAAGAGGATGTGGAGGATGTAAGCTAAAACTCTTCTGAACACTTTAGGTTTTGTGCCAGGCCTTGAGGCCTTGTCTTTCCATTCAACCAAGCTCCTTGGACCTCAGCAGATCTCTTTTTCTTAGCTCTTTTTTTTCCATTTTCTACCTGGAAAGAACATTTCTACCTCAGAACATCTTTGGAATTCATCACTCTTCAACCTGGAAGAACGTGATCGGGAGTCCAAAACTTTAAAACCATTAAGACTTTCATCTGAGACTGCATTCCGGACACTCGACCCGACCAAAGGCAGTGCAAGTATTGTACATTTAACTAAACGAAACAGAGGTTATTAGTACAAGTTATAGACCCCGTTATAAACGGCGCTGATGGTTTTACTCAGGTGGTTAAATGACTTTCTCCATAACTGCATTCTCTGGCTTTCCTGATGGTTTCATCCATCAACTCTCATTAGCCCTTTCCCCATGTATGAGTGATTGTATGTTTGTTTGTTTGTTAGTTAGTTTTTGTTAGACTAGTCTGCGTTAGTGTTTAGTTAATAAAAGTTGTGTGCACAAATTACATGAGTTTCTGATTCTGCTTTGCATATTAATCTCCCTTTACGATTTTTGATCCTTACTACATGCTCTAATGCATTAATACTTAGAAAACTTACATTTTCTGTGGCCAAGAAAATATCCTTTCTTAGAGTTGATATGAACTTAAACTGAACTTAATCATAATTAATTGTAATTATTTATATACAATTCCCTTTTAAGCTAAATTTGCTACAAGGCTTTAATTGCGTGTGTACATTAGGATTTTCCCCTTGAGGAAAGAGGGTGGACACAGAGCATCCATCCAGTCTAGATGTTTACTGTGAGTAATCTAATCTAAAATGTATATGGAGAATTTAATGATAATGCCCAATTAATGATAGGATGTTGTTTTAATGAGGAAATTGTTTTAAATTACATAATCATATGGTGTTATTTCATGTGAAATTAATCATTGAAATTTAATTATATGTTGAAAATTGATTGTAGAGCCCATTAAAATGAGAACATGAACATTATCTGGGAATCTAAAAAGCTAATAAAGAAATGCATATTTACAAATGATTGTTCTGTGTGAGGAAGCAGTGAGAAGCTGCTTCTAATTATACCCTTTTCTCTCACACTGGGCATGTGCGTGTTGGGCGGGAACTGTGTGTCAATGTGGGGCAGGTGTCAGCTCCTGTGGGTTGAGCCTACCTTCTGAGGAAATAGCTCTGCTACGTTTGATCTTCATCTCTGCACTGGTACCCAAACATTTTTATTCTCCCTGTCTTTTAGCCTTCTTCATTTTTGTTTCTTTTGGCACCTCATTAACTCTCAATGGCTTGTTCACACAGTGGGGTTTGAGTTTGACAATCCTGTGTGAACTGTCCATATGACAGCTTACGGGAGCAAATTGAATACGGTCTGTATTGCAAGTCAAGGCTCTTAAACTTCTATGATCCTATTTAACAGTCTCAAATTTAAAAATACATACTTGATTAAAACAAGTACATAAATAAATAAAAAATTGTCAAAAAGTACACACCCGGAGCATATCCAATCAGTCATCAATGAGTGACTCACTGAATCATTTACTACATTTTGTTCTATCTATCTCTCTCTCTCTCTCTCTCTCTATCTATCCATCTAACTATATACATACACATACACACACAGTGGCAGGAATACATTAGAGGATCCTTTAAAAATATCAGAATATCTGCATTGATTGCTGATAAAATGTTGTCTAACACATTGGTTAGTGTGAACCATGCCTTGATCCCAATACCTAAAAAATGCATTACAGAGATGCAAAAAGATGGATAAGCTATACAAAGCATTGGTAATGAATCCACTAATAACAAAACGAGCAAACCCGAAAAAGGTGAGAAAGAGCCCAAGAGTAACTGCAAAAGACCCTCTGAAAACTCTACAAACTGCAGAAGTCTTTGTTCAAGTGTCCACAATCACAAAAACACTGAACAAGAACGGTGTTCCTTAAAGGACAACACAAGGGAAACCACTGCTGCCAATAAAATTTGAGGCATGCCTCATGTTTACCCAAGACAACTTAGTTCTATCATGACAACTCTTGGAGAGTTTAGCATTAGTATACATGGCAATGTTAATGTGTTTGGTCTTGACAGAATAGATCTGCTATGCTGCTGCTGCAGCAGCAGAGCAAGTACCGAGACTTGCTACTGCCAGTACATCCACAGACATGCTGATGAGCATGTAAAAAATACTGCTGCTGCACATATAACATATATGAAATAAACCCCATATATATCATACATGAATTACCCAGTAGCAGATATGTACAGGTGGAGCTGGGGAAGGTTGAGGGTTTCTGAAGCACGCTGCAACAGCTACGGCAAGCACTGGCCAAGTATTTGAATGTTGGGCAGTAAGCTCATTGGCTGCTGATACAAAAGAGAATCAAAAGAGAATCAGCTGTGCCATGTGAATAATGATGTGATTATGTCAGATTGAATTAGAAGCTATCAACCTGCGTTTCATGACAGAACTTTGTATTTGTTCCACAACACTTTTGGGAAAATGTTCTGTGAACAATTGAGGTAAACACCAGCTCCAGAACCTCATCTCAACTGTAAAGTGGTGGGCAGAGCATTATGATTTAATGCTGTTTTGCTGCCTCAGGGTGTAGACACTTTGCAATCATTAAAAGAACAATGAATTATAATGTGTACCAAGACATTTTAGGAGAATGTCAGTACAGCAGCTAATGATTTTAAGCTTTAGACATGTTGGGTGATGCAACAAGACAATGACAAATCACACAGGTAAAAAATGCCTAAAAAAGAAAATGCCTGAGTCCTGACCTTGAGCCGATTTCGATGCTGTGTCATGACCTAAAGAGGGCTGTGCTATCAAGACAACACAGAAACATGGATACTGAACTGAAACAGATTTATGGAGGGATGATCCCAAATTGGTCAAAAGTCCTTTAAGCATCTACAGGAAAGGTTTGGTGGAGGTTTTGCTGCTAAAGGAGGATCTACAAGTTACTAAATTCAAGGGGTCACTTACTTTCTCCACCCTGCACTGTGAATGATTACTCAGTGTATTCAATAAAAATGTGATAAAATCTATTATTTGTGTTATTACTTTAGTCAGATTGTGTGTTTATCTATAGTTAATCAAAGATGACTACAATTTATGAGCAGTAAATGCAGAAATCCAAATATTTCAAAGGGTTCACAAACTTATTCTTGCCACTGTATATATAGTCTTATATAATCTTCATTTTATTTTTTACCTCTATGACCTCAGCCATGGGTGTGATGGTGTTGGTCTTGCGAGAGCCAATGCGGAACTTGGCAGCCTTGTAAATCTTCCAGTAGACAAAGAGCACCACACAGAGGGGCAGGTAAAAGGCTCCAAAGGTGGAGAAGACTGTGTAAGAGGGCTCCTGGCTTACTTGACAAGCCAAGCTGTCCTCCGAGTAGGTCTCACCCCAACCGAAGAGTGGCGAAAGCGAGATAACAGAAGAGAGCAGCCACGTGAGGCCGATCATCACATTGGAGATTCGTTTGCGCGTCTTCAGCGTGTACTCTAGGTGGCGTGTGATGGACCAGTAGCGATCTAGGGCAATGGCCGTCACATTCCAGATACTGGCTGTGCAGCAGAGCACATCGCAGGAGATCCAGACCTGACACAGGGCCCGACCCAGAATCCAACGCCGACCGTAGAGCTCCCTAACCAGACTGAGAGGCATAACCAGTCCTGCAACCATCACATCAGAGATGGCCATGGAGGCAACCAGGTTGTGGGGAACACGATGGAAGGTGCGCACCCTCAGGATGGTCACCAAAACCAGAAGGTTCCA
>JAFVLL020042513.1:0-30745 GCA_021397915.2 Tor tambroides | reverse complement strand
CCCCCCCCCATTGTTTTATACAAATAAGCCTATGCATTTTTAGCATTTAGCCCATTTCGTTGCAAGGTATGATAGATAAGGTTTATATTTTAACTGATTTTGACACAGGTAAATTAGTTTATTCCTTTCATTATTTTTCTAAAGTTTTATTACTCTTTAAAGCCATTTACTCTCTCAGAACTACATAATAACCAAATGTTTCCTAGGGCTTCTCTTCCATCATATAGTAGCAGCCAGTATGAGCATTATTTTTCAACATTAGGACATAAACAAAATAAAATATATATGTGATAGTGAGATGCTGGCAGGTGAGACAATGGCATACATTTCATATCTACGGACAGGGCTAATCCTCTTTCCTGTTTGGATGCCAGGATCGCAGGGCACAGATGCAGATGTACTGCTGGAGCTCATTATTCTGGCTGTGACTAAATAAGCCTAACAAGCTCACAAAGACACCTCTGAACTCACAGTCCCCTTGAGCCTTGAATTTAAGACACAAGTTGCTCAGATGAAAAAACTGCCGGGAGTCAAGTTGGTTCGATTCTGAAATACTACATTGTCACTGTTATTGTGTTTCAGAAACTGAGGCTAGCCTGATGAATTGCTGTTTGGCTCTACTCTGGCAGTTGGGTAAATTCGCACCAAACAAGCCTCCAGCGGTGCACCAGTCTTGGTGTCAATATTGTGGTCAGCGGTTGGATTGTTTTGAAGGGAGTTTGTCTTGCATCAGCTTGCTTTGGAAAATGTAAAAAAAAAAAGTGACGTGACATATTTCAGTCATGTGACATATTTCAGAATGAAACAGGATGTTTGATGAGAAAAAAAAATGTTCTCAACAAGGGACTACAACAATAATAGCAAGTTCAAACACTGAAAAAAAAAAAAAAATTGTGTTCACTTTTTAGTACATTTTTTGTCCATCCAAACATAATGCATTATTTTAAACAAACAAGCACATCATTACAGAACTGAATTAGTCCAACAAGCTCATCACTGCCACAACAAAGAGAAATGATTAGATGACAACCCAAAATCTAGCTTGAACAGCAAATTGAAACAGCAATTGGCTTGAGTCCGCAAAACCTCTCAGTATTGTCTGATTCGGCGCCATCACTTCCATTACAACTTATTAATATTAAACATTAATATGCTAAAATAAAACAGTGCTGTAGAAGCTGGGATATTTTCTTTGAACTCCATAAAATTTGTACAAAAAAAAAAGAGCGAGAGAGAGAGAGAGAGATTTATAAACTGTCAGTGCTTAAGCATCACCCCAATCCTTTTTTTCATAAAAATCTGGCAACCATGTACATTAATAGATACTGTAAGGCAGACTTTCTATATACTACATTATATAAAGAAAACAACTTTTATATGTCATTAAGACAGGCATAGATAGATAGATAGATAGATAGATAGATTTAACAACTATTGTTACCTGGTCATGTCGTTGGTCATGAACATCATTGTCTGGCTGATTTTTTAAAATTCCTCATCTTTCTTTGACATCTTCAGATCTTGATGAAAGCATGCCATGCCATGTCTGTATAAACAAAAGATCTGCAGGGTTTTAACAATGGTGAACGTGATTTGAACCCAATAGTCTCATTATTTTTAATAGAGGCTTACTGTTAAGAGGAACACTCTGCTGCAGGTCTTAAAAACACCTTCATTTCTCACCCTCTGTGCAGTATGACAATACCAGTTATTTTATCGATCCGATAAGAAGTCCATGCTCAAAGGATGTTAGGTTTATTAGAATACAAATGTGTCTACAGTATGAACATAAAGGTCTAACAGCTGCTCTGTTTAATAAAGAAAGGACCGTTTGCATGGAGACAACATGTAGAAATGAAATGATTTATGATTCCTTACTGTATTTAAAGTGATCTTGTTTAAGATGTTTTTAAGTCTGCTACTATAGATATTGTAGGAGGTTAGGTTTAGATAATAAACACTGATTTACATAAAAAATCTTAGAGGTTTATCGCTTAGAGGTCTCATTAGCCAGTTATGCCCGATTAGGATACAATGTTAGACTGATATAACAAAAAGATCCGTCTTTTGCATAACACAATGTCCATTGTGAAAGCAGCATTGTATATTATCAGTTCTAATGAACTCTTTTGAAGCAATTATCAGGAAATAAATTTCCATTGAAAAATAAGTGCTGCTGATAAACAGCACACAGGACTTTAAACAACTTCCACTGACAAAGTCATCGATTCCAGTTTCTAGGTCAGGCTTGCTCTTGAGTCACTCTGCAGATGGTAATTAAATCTTTAATTGTTGTTGGGGGAAGGAACTGGCAAACAAATTTACTTACCAACCTCAAAATTATAGGCACGCAGATTCTACCCAATCCCTGATCTGACTTTCTCCCCAATACCTATGGCTTTAATAGTGCTATTTTATTAGGAAGAGTATCACTGAGGACCAGACTGTGCAAACCACAACATGCATTTACATACTGATCTTACAGGAACCGTGACACCAGTGTTGCCATGTCCACTTATTATAAGTGCCTTTGGGCTTGTTTTTCACTTATAAACATGGACACTTGTGGGTTGCATTTTTGGTCTTATTTCCAGACTACAGTTGCATATATTTTGCAGTATTTTGATGTTTTCTTATAGCAAGATTTAGCTACACTGTCTAAAAGGATGCCAGTGCATACTGACATGCATTTTACTAGCCCAGGGGGAATATTAAAACACAATAAATGTAAATAAAATAATAAATTACATATTAAATGAACCATATTTGCCAAAATATTAGAAGATGAGAAATATGATTGTTTTCATTTACTGTACAGTATATCTAAATCAATATTTTAAGAAATTAACCTCTTAGTCCGATTCATCCTAATCCAGGTGACATCCCAGACAGTCTATGTTCAAATATGTTCCACCAGTCTGAGCAAAGTGAATGTTGAATTACACACACACACACATACACACACACACACACACATATATATATATATATATATATATATATATATGCCTTGGATATTTTTTTCATTCATTTTTTTTTTTTACATTTTGTTGTTGCAGCCTTATGTTAAACTGCTTTAAATTACTTTTTTTCCCCACAACAATCTACACTCCACACACCATAATGACAAAGCAAATAACAGGTTTTTAACATCTTTGCAAATTTATTATACATAAAAAAACATAAATGATTCCATTGCATAAGTATTCAAACCCTTATCTGGGACAGTTGAAATTTAGCTCAGGAGCATTCCTATTGCTTGCAAATGTTACTACACTTTGAGTGAAGTTAACCTGTGTCAAATTCAATTGAATGGGTATGATTGGGAATGGCACAGACATCTTAATAAAAGGTCTAACAGCTGAAAATGCATAGAGCAAAAACCAAGCCCTGAGGTCAAAAGAACTGCCTGTAGAGCTCAGAAACAGGTTTGCGTCAAGCCACACATCTGGGGAGGAGTTCAGAAAAAATTCTGCTGCATTGAAGGTTCACAGAATCATGTAGCCTTTATTATCCACAATGGAAGACGTCTGAAACAACTAGGACTCTTCCTAGAGCTGGCCTCCTGGCCAAACTGAGCAACTGATGGAGAAGGGCCTTGTCTAGACTGGTGATCAAGAAGCTGATGGTCACTCTAGTTGAGCTCCATGATCACATATGCAGATAGGAGAAACCTACAGAAGGACAAACATCACTGCAACACTCCACCGATCTGGGCTTTATTTCTTTGTGGCCAGACTCAATCTTCTCCTCAGTGAAGACACACAAAAACCCACTCGGAATTTGCAAAAAAGCACTTAAAGTACCCTCAGACTCTGAGAAACAATATTATCCGGTTTGATGAACCTCAATTCCAAGCATAATGTTTGAAGGAAACCAGCTCTGCTCATCACCTGCAGATTACCATCCCAAAAGTAAAGTGTGCTGGTAGCAGCCTCATGCTGTGGGGATGTTTTTCAGTGGCAGAGACTGAGGGACTCAGAGTAGAAGAAAAGTTCAATGCACCAAAATATTGAGATAGCCTTAATGAAAACCCAGTCCAGAGCATTCAGAACCTCAGACTGAGAAGGTGAACCTTCTCACCTTCCAATAGGACATTGAGCCTAAGCACACAGCAAGAGTGGCTTATAGACAACTCTGTGGATGTCCTTGAGTGGCCCAGCCACAGCCTGGGATTGAATCCAATCAAATATTTCTTGAGAAACCTGAAAATGTGTATCTGCCCCCATCCAACCCGACAGAGCTCAAGAGGTGAAGAGGTGAGGAGAAGAATGGCAGATAATTGCCAAATGCTGATGAGCAAAGCTTGTCGCATCAAACGAAAAAGACTTGAGGCTATAAAGGTGCTTCAGCTAAGTACTGAGTTAAGGGTTTGAATACTTATGCAATGTACTTATTTAAGATTTTTTGTTTTTTTATAAATTTACAAAGTTGTGACAGTTCTGTCTTTGCTTTGCCATTATGGTGTATGGAGTGTAGATTGATGTGGGAAAAAAAAGTAATTTAATGCAGTTTAACAAAGCTGCAACATAACAAAACGTGAAAAAAGGAAGGGGTGTGAATACTTCTGCAAGGCACTGTATATATATTGGTTTGCACAAGGAGTCTGACAACAGCCAGTGCTCCACACAGAGGTCTGATCTCATCATCATCCAGTCTGTCTGGAATGACATGAAGAAACAGAACAAACTGAGACAGACTAAATCCAGAAGAACTGTGGCAACATCTCCAAGATGCTTCACAAAATCTACCTGAAAAGCTACAGTACTGTTAAAAGTTTTAAGTACTTGTGTAAAAATGCTGTAAAATGAGGATGCTGTCAAAAATAATGTAATAAATAGATTTTCTTTATCAATTAACTTCTATTAACTAAATTAAATCAACATTTGCTGTGACCATCCTTTCTGTTGAAAGCAGCTTTTGCCCTAGGTGCACTTGCGCATAGTTTCTCAGGTAGCTTTGCAGGTAGGTCTCTTGAAGCATCTTGGAAACATTGTAACAGTTCTTCTGGATTTAGTCTGTCTCAGTTTGTTGTTTCTTCATGTCATTCCAGACAGACTGGATGATGATGAGATCAGATCTCTGTGTGGAGCACTGGCTGTTTCAGACTCCTTGTGAAAACAAAAATCTCACTGGATTATTACAATTAATGGCAAAATGGATGTTTGGAAATGTATACTGATATTTCCTACTGACACACTACAGCAAAAGATAGAAATAACTGACTTAAAACCATTTTTTAGCTGGTGAAAATACTAGTAGCCTAAAACTTTTGCACAGTACTGTATATACACACTTTTTTTTCTGTCCAGATCGAGCTGAGATCTGAGCATTTGCTGCAATCTGTCCTGTATCCCCTGACTTCGAGACAACAGGCCCACTGCCAGCTCCCCATGGCTCCTGCATCACTGCAGTTCTGCAGTTGATCTCCCCGAGAATGTTTGTTTTACCTACCAATGCCCTCAATTTCTCTAGAATCACAAGAGAAGCTTTTAAAAGAGTCATTATGTGAAAAGAACCACAGAAACCACTTAACATTTAGATAGATGGATCAATCTAATACATACTGTAGTGTTGGGTCCAAGTCTGACTTGAGTTCTAGTCCTTAACCAATTGATACTGAGTAGATGTTTATTAGTCTTTTAATCTTAATTTTATACTTTATTTGTAACCTTTCATGTTACACATGACATGGATTCATCTGTACTGTGAAAAATTCAAAGTCTGTCAAGTTCGAGTATATATCCACTCAAGTCCATCCAAGTTCATTCATAATTGCAGTAAATACATCTTTTATAAATATGCACTACCGTTCAAAAGTCTTGAATAATTAGGATTTTTATTATTTTTGAAAGATGTCTCTTAATGGCTTAACAAGAATTTGTGGGTTGGAAGTTCTTTATAGCTTCTAAAAATCCACTGTGAAAAATTCAGCCACCTACTCCTTTTAAAATAAAGCCTCTGCTATAGGGAATGTGAGCTGTTCAAACTGTGGTGCCCCACTGAGATTTTGGGTTGTGAGTCTGGTCATTAAAGGTGCACTAATGGACCCGATTGACAGTTTTGCTCTGGTGGACGGCCCTTACAACGGCCCATTATTCTGCCAATGAAGGGGAAAGTGGGCAGCACACCCGTCGTGATGAGGTGTGGAACCTGATCTGATGGAGGCGTTTATCACTAGATTTACATTTCACACTTGCACAATAATGGCCCATACATCAGCCATCATGTCTAAAGCACAATACAGTGAGTGGGGTTGACCTGCTGTTCATAAGAGCTGAGTAAAGTTGCTAGAGATTTATTATATACCAAGTGGTAGACCTATAGATTGAAGGTCTAGCTGTTCGCCCAAGGCCAATTGTCTTTCCCAACATAGACTTGAATTGCATGGGAATTTCGTCACTTTACACACACATGGTGTATGGATTTAAGTAATATTACCAAGGTGGATACCAACTGGACAGATAGATAGTTCTGAATATTAAAGATATAGTGAAACATTTTGATAACTTTAAAACATTCATGAAATGGAAAAAAATATAACTAAATATGCTAGATTGAGGCTAAATGTGTCTATTCATCACTAATGATAGTAAATGGCTCACAGGCTATAGCTATAGTACCTACAGCCATCAAGAGCAGCGCTAAGACAAAAATTCACATTATTAGTAATGTGATAATGGGTGCACTGCAGTTTGTAATTCACAGGCAAATGATGCTCTTATAAAACACGTCTCCATAGCTCTCATCTCTAATTGTTCACTTTCCACAGTTGTATTAGTGCATCATTCCCATTTTCTCATAATATGTGTCTAGACGTATCAAAAAGACTGCAATGGATGCAGATGAAGATTTTTTTGTGTGCTCATGTCCATTGTCAAACCTCTGAATGACTAAACTCTTTGCTAAAAAGCAAAAACAGGCAGACACCATATGGCAAAGTTCGCTGATGATTGATTTATTTGTCATCAACAGGGAGACACATCGCATCCTTGTAACCTTCCCCGTGTAAAGTCTCAATACCCTTGTGGCATGACCTGCTGGCCTGCCCATCCATCTCATCCTCATTCAACATATCGACCCAGACAGTGTTAAATGATTGCTCTCTTTCAGTAAACATCTACTCAACTGAACAGTAGATCACAGGAAAGAGCGAGCTATTTTTATTCTTTTTGTTATCTCCAGAGAACTAATTACATTTTTGAAGGTTGCAAATAGATTTTGTGAAATTATCAGTTCATTCAAATGAGGTTTAGTTTTGTTATAAAAGTTTTAGTGCTGTCAAAAAATTAATCGCGATTAATCGCATCCCAAATAAAAGTTTTTGTTTACGTAATATATGTGTGTATACTGTGTATATTTATTATGTATATATAAATACAAACACATGCATGTATATATTTAAGAAAAACATGTTATATTTATATATTAAATATATTTTTATATAATATAAATTATATGAATATAAATATAAACTTTTAAATACATGTAAATATTTTCAAAATATATACTGTATGCGTGTGTCTTTATATATACAAAATAAATATATACAGAAGACACACATATATTGTGTAAACAAAAACTTTTATTTTGGATGCGATTAATCGCGATTAATCGTTTGACAGCCCTAAAAAGTTTTATTCTTCTTTGAAAGTTTTCTTGTCAAAAATCCTGAAACCAGCATATTGATTGCGAGTGTCCAAATGTATTTTGATAGCTGCTAAAAGATAGTGTAATTTGTTGTCACAATATAAGAAATGAATATAAAATTTTACCTTTACAGAAACGGAATCTTTATATTTTATAGCAACCTTGGTCTTTAAAGAGATAGTTCACCCAAAAATGAAAAATATGTCATTATTTACTCACCCTCAAGTTGTTCCAAACCTGTATAAATTTCTTTTAGCTGTTGAACACAAAAGATGATATTCTGAAGAATGTTGGTGACCAAACAGTTGATGGTAGCCATTGACTTCCATGGTATATTTTTTCATAGTATGGAAGTCATTGGCTATCCTCAACTGTTTGGTTCAAAATTCCTCTTTTGTGTCCAACAGCTGATGGTGAGTAACTATCTCTTTAAGACAACTTAAAAAAGAAACCTCATTAACTTTGTCCTTAAATGTTGTTAATGATGTCTAACAGTTGCTCAATATCTTGGCTGTTTTCCACTTTTGAAATGTATCTACTTAAGAAAACTACTCATCACATAGCTTTTATTTCTCCCAAAATGTAAAAAAAAATAAGAAGAAATGTCATTTGCATACATATATCTGAGCTAAAGGTGCTGCTAAATTTATAATATCAAGTATACTGGCAAGTAATTTCCACAAGATCAAGAAGAAGGTTCATAGTTGTTAGTGATTAAGATTGATTTATTTTTAAGCAGTTGGATTGGATCAGGGTAAAATATGCAAAAGATTCAGAAAAAGTAAGACAACATTTACATTGCAAATTGCAGGGTACTTGCAGTATATGCCTATCCAATTTAGCATCAGAAAAATCTAATGAACACTCTGAGTCTGAGAACAGTAACCATTCAAAAATGAGCTGAACAGGAAAACAGGTGAAAATCAGGATAGTTTGCATGATGAAACAATTGAAGCAAATGTGCAAAACTGGAGCAATCAATGTAGATCATATTTGTGATAACTTACTAATCAAGATCCAAATTACTGGGTCTGTGAACCATCTGCAGTCATAATATTTAAAATCTCAAAGTAATAATTCTAAGGAAGACTGAAATAGCAAAGAAACAGCTGAGACATCCATTTAACTGGGCCTCTCTGTCTCTGAAGATGAGGCTAAGCGTTTGGAGACACAGAACATCCAAGAAATTTTTAAAAGTAACAACATTGACATTTTTAAATTGTATCTGTTGTATAACAATTCAGAAACAACATGCCAAGCAATCCATGTTGGATGCTATTCTGTGAGTAAAAAGTGTCCATGGAAGTTGCCAGGATAAAAGAATTAATATTCAACCAGCTCCATTAAATTAAAGCTTTTATTAAGCTATTGACATTACTGGAGTCTCGCATTTGATTGTTTTTACACATATTTTTCAAATGTACTATTGATTTGTTCCTGAGTGCACTTTTAAAAACTGAATTTTCCTACCAAATGTCTCTTTGTGTGAGCAGTTTTTCATACCAGGCTGATAATATCTACACTGAGGACAATCATTCATAATCCTAGTGAATTTTCTGCCTTTTTCTCTCAAATACATCCATTGTCTCTTACAATAACATGTAACATGAGTATCTTGAAGCACTCTGTGTTCTCAGCCAGTTTTAAACCATCCACTCAGGATGAACAACATTTACAGGTGTTTCCAAACAGCATCATTCATTTTCTAAATTAAGGTCTCAGATATAGAAACACTAGAGGGCTCACATGTATCATAAAAGCAGAGCTTGGCAGCCGAACAAGATATTAAAAATAGATTAGATGTAAGATTGACTTTTCACATGTGATAGACAGTACAGATATTTTTTTGAAGATCTTTTATGGTGTCTTTAAGCCGAAGGATAAAAGGTAGATTGTGCTTGCGTTTTAATTGAGCATTTGCATTTAGGTCATGTGGTACACAAGCAGCTGGCCTACCCTGCAGGAGTCATTAGAACAGAGGCTCTTCCTTTTGTCAGACACGAGAGATTGCACGGCTTAACCCCGAGTCTCACTACAGGCATAATCAGTCTATACCTGGGCGGCTTCCTAACTTCAATGCCTGTGCCTCGCGCTGCCAAAATGGAGGGGGCTTAGAGTTTGACTCGACTTTTATGACTGAGGCCCTCCATCTTCCCTATTCTACATGGCAGAGATTATACAAACATGAATGCATGAAAGTTGGTGAAATGCTGAAAGACATGCTTAGTGACTCAGACGTTAGCCATTTATAGTGCCTGAATCGTTATTTCTTTCACCCTCTTGAATCGTTCCTTTCCCTGCTCTCTGTCACTGAACACATCAACAAAAGGGTGAAGCTCCATTGCTGGCCTAATCTCTGCAGTGGGGATGAGAATGGCTTTATGATCTTGTAGCTTTCCTTTCTTTGTTTCATTTTCCTCCATTCTACTCTAGTTTTTACTGCCAAACTTATTAAAGGCCTTAATAAGGAGTACCTGACCTCAATTACTCCATACTAACTATATAACAATTGACTGTACCGATCATTTGACAACCACAACAGCTATCGATACTTCACATTTACTTCACACCTTTGAAGGTTGGGGTAGTTTCTTCCACAAGGTCTAGATATGTAGAAATTAAACCTAACTATGGATTTTCCCCTGCAAATAAAATCTGAGTGGACTTAATGGGAGTGACCGTAACGCAATTAACCTCATCATTTGTCACTCCAATTGATGTCCGCAGGGATTTTAAAATTGGCAAACCTGTCATCAGCACTCATCCTACAGCTATAATGAAAACGACGTCTTTGACTTAAAGGATGATGGTTGGGTAATCTCTCCTTCATTCACGGGGTCACTGGTGAACCATCGCCATAAGGAGTTACTTGAAAGCCTATAATGACAGATTCAAAGATTCTCCAGCTGTATTTATTATAAGCAGACATCAGGAAGTTGCACTGTCTTATGAATGCATGAAATCATTGATTTTCTCTGAAAGCCATTTTTTTTAATCACCCATAATGGCCTAGGCATTAATTGTAGCAGTATTAAAAAACGCTCAGGATTTAAACACAATCAACACCAATGAACAAGTTCTATAACTTATAAATTATTTTAGCTGTTGCAAGAGGGGTTTTTTTCCAAAATGAAAAAAAACATGACAAAATATTAGAAATTTGTCAAATATTTAGACTTTTGATATGTTAAAAAGTGTATGATAACACTGGGATTTGTCATTTTCAACAATACAAAGGATAAATCTAATCCCTCTTTAAAGGCAATTTGGTTAATAATGCATCTGAACATAAACAACAATGCCCATTTGATAAATAACAAATACTGGATTAGCATATAATACAACAACATGCCACAATATTTATTGGTATGGAAGTAATTTGCAAAATGATTTGAGGCACTTACATAGTACAGCTGCCCAATATTAAAGTACATTTCTGTAATATCAAACAAGCCCTTTTTATTCAAAGGGAAAAGAGAAAATTAGCATTTTAGGGCTTACATTAAATAGATACTGCGCTCAATATAGTCTCTAAAGAGATGACCTTGCATTTGAAGCGTCAGTGAGTTCTTTCTGCATTAGGTGAAGGTATAGTTTCCATTAAACCAGGGACCTTAAATTAATGTACAGTAATATGGCTAAAACCTGATAGTATTCTGCATGAGTTGCAGGCTGTTCTTCCATTTCAAAACCTCATTCCTTCAGCACAGTGCCATAGTGGAAGGACTGTCCACAGAGTCAGTAATTCAGATTCTTTATGTTCAACATATGTGTGAGGGACACCTGTGAAGAATATGTTATAAAATCCAGGCACACTGTAATAATGAAACGATTCTTTAGGCTTGAGACTGCCATAGTGGTGAAAACCTCTGGAGGACATTAAGGTAACCTTTTGAAACGACCTCAGATATCTTATTTTGTACTCAACGAGCTTCCATATATATTTCAAGTGCCTCAAAGCCTTTTCCTTATGATAAGGTTACTAGGGGAACCAATGATTAGTCCTAGCATGAACTCATGGGTTGTAACCTCATTTTTTAAGTTCTTCAGAGAATTAACCTTTTCGAAAGGGGTTCTCTAGAGTGGTCTGCCAGTGAAGTGATTTGATGAAGCCCAAATGGTGCACATATACTATAATTATGATAACATGAAACTCGATCTTTTATAAGAATCATATAACTGTGATGAGCAAGTCTTGCGAATCATTCACTCAACTGATTCATTTAAAATCAATGATTCATTCAGGAAGGTAACTGAATTTGTAACAGTTACAAACTACACTTACTAGTTCTACCATGTAAAAATATACGGATATGTTTTTTATTTTAAAAAATTATCGTTATAAGTTTTTGATTCATTTCTTCAACCAGTTTGTTCAAAAGTGCTGATTCATTCAGGAACTAAACAACTACTGTGTTGCTCGCTGCTGCAACAGTTCTGCCAGATATATAATGTAAGTTACTCAATATTAACTTGTTTGTTGAACTGTTGTATAAACTGTTCACCAGGGTGTACTCTTTAATTATAGTTGGGCGTGCTTATGTGCTCTTCTAAGTTTCGAAGAGTTTCTTTTTAAACCGTATTAGCCTCAAGAATGAAGTAATCAGGGTTTATGTTTATAGAAGCCTTTACATCATAGGGAAACTTAATGATTTTATGCAGAGGCACATTCATTAGCCTGGAAAACACTCTGAAGAGAATCTTTGAAATGATATCATGATGTTTTTCTCCTTCTCATCTATGAGGGCCCTAACTGCTGTGCGTTCCTCCTCTGTGCCTGATAAGGTTGAGTGAATGCTCAATTTATATCTCAGTGGGAAAGACTTTCCACATGTCAATGTATGTTTTTTTGCAAATCTAAACCATCTGGCAATTCAGATGTTGCATATTTCAGTCATTTGTAAAAGGAGATTGCAATTTCCTAAACACAAATACCATGTACTTGATACTGGATTTGAATTTGAAGAAAAAAAAACTATTTGTTTTGGAATATTAAAGGAAGTGCTAAATACATGTCATACCATGTTTTCATCCAAATAAAAAAAGTCAGTCAGTCATGAAAATAAAACTGAAAGAAAGAAGCGTGCTGCATTAAAAAGCCCCAAAAAGTCAAATGACAGTCAAACCAAGCCATCTGAAAACCAATTATGAAGATTGTTACTGTATATTGCTGAAGAGATAGCTAAAAATTAAATGGTTTCTGCAGTTATTTTCAGTCTTTGAGTTCTGAGATAAACAGATTTTCTCATTTTAGGAGCAGATGGCTATGCATTTCATTGGACCTCTAAAATATGCCATTAAATGGACTATCTCGAAGGACGTGTTCAACACTAATAGAGAAGCGAGGAATCGTCTCTTTCACAGCGTATCCTTGGCTGTAGTGTTTGTCAAAGCTGCTGACAAACCCATGACATATAAAGACCTTGATCATCTGGGCATGTGAGGCATGGTGATTCAACAAAAAAACACAATTTTCAGTTATTTGTATCGTTCATCATGAGTTTAACAAGCTGTTCATACCGCCACCATCCGATGCTGCTAATTCTGAACGTCAGAGCCAGGAGAGGGGAATACGAAATGAGTTCAGGGAGGATACATAATTCGGACGGGCTTGGAAATTACATTTTCCAGTGATTAAGCTATCATTCTGTGGCCTCAAAGTGCCACTGCAGGCAGATAAGATTGTAATTGTGTTAATCATACAGAACAACCTTGATTTAGATGGAGGCACTGATTAATGTTTTAAACGAAAGAGAGAATGTATACGAAATCCGATTTTTACATTCCCAGGGAATGTTAGGTTTAGGCTGCTCTAATTATTTTCAAGCAAAATCTGACCTAATACAGAATAACTGATTAATTCATTGTCCAAGTCAGCATTTTCTAATGAGTTTGAAGTGGGTCAATAATTATTAAGTATGAATTCCAGAAAAATCTATCAGCTTTGTGGTCTCTACATCAATCTGTCTCAGTGGTTGTTCCCTTTCTGACTTAATTAGCCGTCGCACCATCCTGTCTGTGTCACTGTACAGCCAGCAGTTAAAACCCAGACTGTACAAGAGCAGACAGTTATGTGAGCTCTATATAACTGTAAAATAAAAGGCAATTTTTTTCTTATCTGGCTCTCTGAAACGACTTTATAAGAAGTGGATCCGGAGGACAGTGAGTGTCCCTTTCAAAGTCATTTCAATGTCATCCAAAAGCACATTAAAAACACATCAGGGGCTGTAAAATCAGGACTTCCCCAGAATTAAGGGCCTTTTTTTAAATTCACAAATGAATAGACTGCTCATTTAGAGCTAGGGATACATTAGCCACCTCATAAGTTGCTATCACATGATGTCCTGAACTCGATTTCTTCTAGAATACTGAAAACATTTCTGCAAGGAAATGTATGATTCTTTGCTGTAGCTCTGTTGTTTTCAAAGCGACAATATATTTGTTATATTTTAAGGTGTTTTCAGTATTCCACTATAATTATTTTTGTTCAAATCTGAAACATATTTTTGTGGCAGCCCTGAGCCATTGCTCCTGTGTTGTAGCATATCAAAGTAAAAAAGGGGATGCTGTGACAAGAACTGTTCCTCAGCTGAAATAGGATTTAGACTGAATAGATTCAGTCTGATAGACTGTGCATGCAGCCAGGCCCTGACCCTGGCATCTCATCTCTCAATGTGATTAAATAGGAACCAATCATACCTGATTTGTCAATTTATCAGCAAATAACATGCAGGGGCCTGGGGAAAAATAAATCATGTTTTGTCAAATATGTACATGCCTGAATTAGTCTCAAGAAAGAATCCTAGAAATTAGTCATCCAGCAAGGCGGATAACGGTTGATCTTTACCACAGGACCCATTAGACAAACACACATATCTTGCAATGTCAAGAGAAAAAAAATGGAACAATTTCAGCAGGCATATAAGATGACAACGATAAGAAATGCATACAGGAAGAACATTACCCAGAATTTGTGACTCTGAAAGTTACTTTCACTATAGTGAATATAGTTATACTGCATGGATAATTAACACATATTTATACACATTTCACTGAAGAACCAGTTGAAGCATCAATCACTTTGTCATAATATACTTGAAGACCTTCAGCTGAAGCTTTCAAATTTCACTCTCCATCCCTGATATTAAAACTTCTGTGTCATGTTCAGTTATGCTAACCTAGTATATGACTAATTCACTATATGTTCTAATTACCATAAGATAGTTCACCATAAGATACAACAAAGAGGTCTGAACTGACAAACAATTTTCCATTTTTGGACAAAACGCTGCATGAATCCCAGGTACAGCTGGCGACTACCCAGAGACCAAGCGCTGCCTGCGTTCACAGGACACCAGTGCAAAAGCATACAAAGCCTCTAATCACTGCAGCTAATGAAAAGATTTGTGCAAAGATAAATTACTAAAACATCCATGCATGGACATGCCCTTCCTAAAGAACATTACTGATATCACTCCCAGTTACTGGTGGCTGTTACATAATGCTCTAAGTAAATAAATCCGGCATTATCTTACCCTTAACCATAACACAATATGACACATTCCTTGGGGGGATTAATAATACATGGTTTCATTTTAATAAGATTACCTGCTCCCTATGACATTACCAATGTAAAACACTAGCCTTTAAAAGTATAATACTAAAGGAATGTGTGTTAAAAACACCCCAGGCCTACTGAAATACTGTCCATAACAGACACAGTAGAATACAAATACATGCTGTATTTGTTGCATGAACTTTAAATATGAGCCAAGTAAAGACACACATCATGTACCTCTATTGTAAAAATGTACAATTTTTATGAGTGGTCTTCCTCTCCCATGAACAAAATGAGAAGACTAAACCCTCTGATGACGGCCCTGATTTACATAGTACCAAAAGAAGCAGAACATTGTGTGAACGGTCCACAGTGTCTGATAAATGGACGCTCAGTTTATGATGATGAATAGGGATTTTGCAATGAGAGCAGTAGCCAGGAAAAAACTGCCAAAAATGGACAGCATTAGAAATCTGATGCCTGCTTGAGCACATGACATTCTGCATGAATTTTTCAGTCCATTTATGAATTGCATGTGAAATGGTGGAGCTTCTTCAGTATCTTCTAGTTTCCCATTTAGGAAACTTCTGTAATATTTCTAGAAAACAAAAGCTGGGTATATATGTCTACTAACATTTCCTTAGAATGAATGAATGCAGTGCATGGATGTGGTCAGCAACAAGTAGGCTGTGGTGTTTAAACAATGCTCAATTGGTACTAAGGAAATAAATTGGAACTAAGGAAAGAAAATACCCCTCACACCATTACACCACCACTACCAGACTGAACCGTTTTGGCAGGATGGATCCATGCTTTCATTTTGCTTACATCAAATTCTGACCCTACCATCCGAAGGTTGCAGCAGAAATTGAGACTCATCAGACCAGGTAACCTTTTTACAGTCTTCTATAGTTCAATTTTGGTGAGCCTGTGTAAATTACAGCCTCAGTTTCTTGTTCTTAGATCAGTAGTTTCTAAAATACTCAGACCAGCCCGTCTGGCAACAACAACCAACGTTCAAATTTGTCATGATGGTTCAGGGTGAAAACAAGTTTGTATGTGCATATTCTTTGGTGTAGTTGTGACTAGGAGTGTTAAAGGTGCACTGCTGCATACTGGCGGGCTGAGTTATGCGACCTTGATTGTCATTGGCTGCGTGCTGTTTCTAGTCTTTGTAATAGGCCATGGTCGTTTGTTTTGATATGGGTAGCCGTTGTCCTTGGCCTTGAGTGTCCGTCTCCAGCAAAGTGACATACACAGAGGCTCTGGTGCCCTACTATGCAAATAGCATCAGGGAGATTTTAATAAAAATGAGCCAGATGAAATGAGTGTGGCAGCCTGCGGGAATTATACTGTCTTAATCACCGCCATCCCAGCCAGATAATAAGGGTATAACATTGTTTAAAAAAATTAGTAAAGAATAAAATAATGAACTAATGTGGTCGATTTCATTCAAATGCTTAAATTATTTCTATAACGGTGGTGGTATAATTAGGTAACATCTTTCAAAGTGGCCTAATATGGAATATTATGTGCTTCGGTGTAGCTGACAAAGGACGCAGATGTAATGGACGTATGACTTTCATGGCAAGCATTTAATTCAGAATTAAATATAAACTGCTTTATTTAGTGTACATAACATTAACGCTTGTGCAAAATGAGATAATATATATTTGAAACTGAGAGTTTAGGGGGTATCGTGACAGTAATGTTTTAAAATTCATGATTTAAAAAAAAAAAAACATTTTTGTGGATAGAATGGTGTAGTTATGACTAACTGCCTAAGTACATTTATGTTGCCTCTGTGCATTAAAAATGTGTTTGCCTCCTAAAGTACAAAACATAAACTCTGGCTATGAGAGCTTTGCTCTTCAACATCACTGAAATGCAAGTAGCACGCTCTAGAGATTTAACTCTGAATACTCTGAAGAACACACTTGATTTAGAACACACTCCACAACCCATGCAAGCACACACACACACACACACACAGACAGACAGACAGACAGACAGGGGAACTGTCCCTGCTCACCCTCAAGTCTACCTCCCAAACCTCCTGCCCAGACACCAGCTCTGTCTCATGGGAGAACACACACAGCTTGTCATGGAAAATGAAAGCAAATAAGCAGGCAGATGTAGCACCCAGATGCTGCCAGCAGACTGCAGGATTATCAGCAGCCTAGTCTTATTTCATTTCAATATGAAATGGGCTGTCAGTATGGACAGGTTCACTGCTAGACACAGTACTCATGCACAACAGTCAAATTTAGACCCACAGTTCACTTGTTACTGAATGCGAGGGAAAACAAAACAGGCAACTTTACAGTCTGTCCAACGCTATCTCACGGCAATTCGTACGTATTTTACGAGGTGGCTAATTCGTACGAATTCGTACGACCTCACTCGTACGATTTAGTACGATTTGTCTAAACCCCAGTGACGGGTAGGTTTAGGGGCGGGGTTAGGTGTAGGTCATTCGTACAAATTCATACGAATTGGTAACTCGTAAAATATGTACGATTAGGCAAAAGTCGTATCAATTTGTACGAGTGAGGTCGTACGAATTCGTACGAATTAGCCACCTCGTAAAATATGTACGAATTGCCGTGAGATCGGGCTGGTCTGTCCTGTTATTTCTGGAGAAATGGAAAAGTTACATTTGTTTCAAAACACCAATCAAGAAGAAGCATTACTATGAATGTATTATAATAGATAGATTAAGAGAGAGAAACTATATAGGTGTAAATGTACACAAATGTAAATCTGGATGGAGTCAAAAGTATGGAGAATTTCATAAGGACAGTTTAAAAAAGTAAATAAATGCGACCACAAAATTTACTTTTATGATAAATGACTTCTGAGGTAGTACTTGAAGTGGAAAAAAGTGCCAGAATAGGAATTAATTAATTAAATAAATAAATACTTGGAGGTATTGCTGGTACAACATAAATTTATTTACTAAAGGAACCATTGGCCAAACATCTGATTTGTGCATGTGTGCATAGATGATAATGGAAGTCCTCACCGGTGATAGCAGAGATGGTTTGGTGATAGGGTAGATAAAGAAAAAAATATAACTGTACACTCCCTTAAGCACTGTTTATTAGTTATTGATGATAGGGTAGACCAGACAACTCTGCTTGCATTCACATGCATTGTCGAGATGAGAGGTAATTCATGTAATGGTAGTGTGAATTATACAGTGGCATAATAACCCAGAGACTGACGCTTTGGCTCTGAGTGGAAAAATATCAGCATGTGAAAAGTGGTGGTACAGTAAAGATTAAAATAAAAAAGTGCCAGTACTGTGTAATGGTGTGAACTGCCCACTTCGAGCACTGTTTATTGCTGTCATGTGATCTGTCTTAACATATTCACCATTGTATTGGCTCAAACCATGGTATGTAGTTGGAAAGAGTCATGCAAAGAAAGAAAGAGATGAACGTTCAGAAAGATTTTCCAGAATAAGAGATTCATGTTGCACTTTAAAACAAGTTAATAGTTTTTGTTGTCACATGATGTTACTTACCATATTCACCATTCTGACGGCTCAAACCGTGGCTTGTAGACTCATGCAAAAAAAGAAACAGAAGAACATATTCAGAAATACAGTGATTTTAAGAATAAAAGATTTATGTTGCACTTCAACACAAGTTAATACAGGTTTTTGATGTTGGCACACAATATTTCTTACCATTTTTTTGCCATTGTGGTGGCTTAAACCATCGATTGTTGGAAATAGTCATGCAAAGAATGAAACAGAGAAGAACATGTTAGAAACACAGTGATTTTCCAGAACATAAAACTGATAGTTAATTTCCCAGAATTAAAGGTTCATGCTGGAATTTAACATCAGTTAAAAGAGTTTTTTGATATATTCATATAAAAACTTTGAGATTTGACTTACATTTTATTGCATTAATTTGCCATTGTGATGGCTCAAATCGACATGATAAAAAGAATGATGCAATGAAAGAACATGTTCAGAAAAACATTTTCATTGACATTTCACATAAAAGATTCATGCTGCACTTGAACACAAGTTAATACAGTTTTTAATGTGTTCATATGCTACACATTCAGATTTTTTTGTAAATGTAAAATTTGATGACTTCTTATTGCTGTTTTTCTTGCAACTCTTACCATTAATGGAAGTGACATAAAGACAGAAAGAAACAAAGAAGAACATGTTTAAGAAATTATTTTCAGAAAATTGTGGAATTAACTTGAACAAGTCAATAATATTTGCTGTATTAATGTTTTTTTTAAATAGAGATTTACCTTCATTAATAGACAAATATCTTGTTCATCCTAGTCAAACACATGATCCAAAGTGATTACAATACTGCTGTTCAAGTCTATGATATCATAAAAGCAGCAGAATGTTTAAGTATGAGTCAATTACCAATAACTGTATGAACGCGCAACTGATGTAAATCCTCTATTCTGTTTGGTCTGTAACCGTAGCGACAGTGACTGAAGTATATATATATATATATATATATATATATACACAGTTCCTTGTGGAAGTATTTAAACCCCTTCATTTTTTTCACGTTTTGTTATGTTGCAGCCTTATGTTAAACTGCATTAAATTACTTTTTTTTCCACATCAATCTACACTCCATACACCATAATGGCAAAGCAAAAACAGAACTGTCACAACTTTGTAAATTTGTAAAAAATAAAAAATCTGAAATAAGTATGTTGCATAAGTATTCAAACCCTTAACTCAGTACTTAGCTGAAGCACCTTTATAGCCTCAAGTCTTTTTTGTTTGATGCGACAAGCTTTGCTCATCAGCATTTGGCAATTATCTGCCATTCTTCTCCTCACCTGTTACCCTCTCAAGCTCTGTCGGGTTGGATGGGGGCAGATGCACATTTTCAGGTTTCTCCAGAAATATTTGATTGGGTTCAAGCCCAGGCTGTGGCTGGGCCACTCAAGGACATTCACAGAGTTGTCTATAAACCACTCTTGCTGTGTGCTTAGGGTCATTGTCCTGTTGGAAGGTGAGCCTTCTGCCCAGTCTGAGGTTCTGAATGCTCTGGACTGGGTTTTCATCAAGGCTATCTCAATATTTTGGTGCATTATGCTTTTCTTCTACTCTGATGTGTCCCTCAGTCCCTGCTGCTGAAAAACAGCCCCACAGCACGAGGCTGCTACCACCACACTTTACTTTTTGGATGATACTCTGCAGGTAATGAGCAGAGCTGGTTTCCCTCAAACATTATGCTTGGAATTGAGGTTCATCAAACCAGAGAATATTGTTTCTCAGAGTCTGAGGGTCCTTTAGAATCAGAATCAGAATCAGAATCAGAATGAGCTTTATTGGCCAAGTATGTTTACATATAAAAGGAATTTGTTGTAGTGACAGAAGCTCCACAGTGCAACAGAAAGACAGCAACAGGACAGGACAGATAATAAAAGAGTTCAGGGTGGAGAGAGTGCTGGTTATTCACTCCCCCCACCTACAATCCCTGCCGGACCTGAGACTCAAACCCACGACCTTCGGGTTTAGGTGCTTTTTTGCAAATTCCAAGTGGGTTTTTGTATGTCTTCATACAAGTAAGCAGAAGATTGAGTCTGGTCACACTGACATAAAGCCCAGATTGTTGGAGTGTTGCAGTTATGTTTGTCCTTCTGTAGGTTTCTCCCATCTGCATATATGATCATGGAGCTCAACTAAAGTGACCATCAGCTTCTTGGTCACCAGTCTAGACAAGTCCCTTCTCCATCAGTTGCTCAGTTTGGCCAAGAGGCCAGCTCTAGGAAGAGTTCTAGTTGTTTCAAATGTCTTCCATTATGGATAATGAAGGCTACATGTTTCTGTGAACCTTCAATGCAGCAGAATTTCTTTCTGAACTCTTCCCCAGATGTGTGGCTTGACGCAAACCTGTTTCTGAGCCATACAGGCAGTTCTTTTGACCTCAGGGCTTGGTTTTTGCTCTGATATGCATTTTCAGCTGTTAGACCTTTTATTAAGATCTGTGTGCCATTCCAAATCATACTCATTCAATTGAATTTGCCACAGGTTAACCTCACTCAAAGTGTAGTAATATCTACAAGCAATATGAATGCTCCTGAGCTAAATTTAAACTGTCCCAGATAAGGGTTTGAATACTTATGCAATGGAATCATTTAGGGGGTTTTTTGTTTAATAAATTTGCAAAGATGTTAAAAAACCTGTATTTGCTTTGTCATTGTAAAGAGTTCACTGAAGGCGAGCGTAGTGAAGAACCCAAGTGCAGTTTATTTACAAGGTGAAATCCAAAATCCAAACAGACGAAGACTTGACTTGACATGACACAGACTTGACTGGAAACAGACGTGACATGACACAGACTTGACTGGAAACAGACGTGGCATGAACAGACTAAACTCACCAACAGCAGGTTACAACATTAATACACGACAAGGATCAATGGCAAAAACATGGCTACTTATAACAAACAATCAGGGTCACATGACATGGACAAACCAATCAGAACGTGACACATTGAACAAGTGAACCAATAGCAGGAATACATGAGGGCAAGGGAAGCATGACACAAACAGGAACCATGACTAACTTCAAAATAAAAGACATGAAAACATGAACATGAAACAAACCCCAAAACAGACCTTACAGATCCCCCCTCTAAGGGCGGCTCCTGACGCCCTAACAAAACACCCAACCCAAACAGTCCAGGAGGGTGGTGGAGCGGAGGTGGAACTGGGGGAGGGATGGAGGGCCAGGCCCGTGAAGGGGAACAGGACCTGGAGCGTGGAGCAAAGGCGGGCCTGGAGCATGGGGCAATGGCAGAACAGACGGGGCAGGAAGCCATGGCGGAGCAGGGGCCTCAGTGGCCGTGACAGGGCATACCGTGAGTTCAGGAACGGTCTCCGTGGCCGTGACAGGACAGACCGTGAGTTCAGGAACGGCCTCCGTGGCCGTGAAGTTGGCAGGACAGACTGCAGTTCAGGGACGGGTGTGGGTCGTGTATTATGTAAAGAGTCCACTGAAGGCGAGCGTAGTGATGAACCCAAGTGCAGTTTATTGACAAACATGAAATCCAAACATCCAAACAAAGACTTGACTTGAACAGACTAGACATGAACAGACTTGACTTGGCATGAAACAGACTAGACTCACCGACAGCAGTTTACAACATTAATACACAAGGATCAATGGCAAAAACATGGCTTACTTATAACAAACAATCAGGGTCACATGACATAGACAAACCAATGGGAAACAAGACACATGACCTGGACAACCAATCAGAACATGACACATTGAACAAGGGAACCAATAGCAGGAACACATGAGGGCAAGGGAAGCATGACACAAACAGGAACCATGACTAACTTCAAAATAAAAGACATGAAAACATGAACATGTAACAAACCCCAAAACAGACCTTACAGTCATTATGGTGTGTGGAGTGTAGATTGTTGTGGAAAAAAAGTAATTTAAAGCGGTTTAACGTAAGGCTGCAACATAACAAAACGTGAAAAAAATGAAGGGGTTTGAATACTTCCGCAAGGCACTGTATATATATATATATATATATTACACAGTATAAATGGGGTCTTTATAGGCTACATGAACATATATAGCTGCCTTTTTAAAAAGTCTTCAGAACAAAGAATGGAGCTTTGTGAATATATACAACTATATACATGTGTAACTATATTGTATTAGCAAATAATTACCTTCTAAAAGCATTGTGTTTTTTTTCTCTTATGAATGGGAATGAAGATGAGGAGCCCAGGCTATAAACGCTGAGCTGTTTAACTTTGACTGCCACCACAAGAAATTAAAGTCAATATAATGGTCAATGGCCCATGCATCCTGAAGGTTCATTGACCCTAATTACACTACATGCAGCAGGTCTATGCATAAGTCTGTCACAATTAATATAATACACAGAGGGGGAGGTAACAGAGATGAAAGGAATGAATAGAAGTACAATTAAAGAATGTAGTCTTTGTCAGAGGCTGAAAGGTCAAGACAATACATGTAGCTAAATTAGAGGTGAGGCAGGAATTCATTTAATGAGCAAAACAACCTTTATTTATGGTCACCAATGGACTTGTACTAATAATTAATAAAACTGTTTAAGTGTTATCGCACGGCATTTGCTAAATTAAATAATTGTGTATAGTAAACAGAATGTCTTTATAGTTTATTTTTATATATTTTATTTCATAACTGATAATGATCATACCTATTATATTCTTCAAAAAGATCTTTTTTCCACAGATATTTTCTTTTCTTTTTTTCACTGATTATATTCATATCACTTACAACATTTAACTTATAACATTTAATTTTAATTTAATTAAATTTAATTTAGTCTCCTTTCATATATGTTTTTAATATATTCTTGCTAATATGCAAGATTAGATTTTTTTTCTCATTAGGAGACTAATGTTGTCCTGTTATTTTGATTCAGATCTTTTCTAACTGTTAAGCTATTCAGCAAAAAAAAAGGATAGCAGAATCTTTTAATGGTTCGCCAAGTTTATCAGAAGCTTTTATCAGTGGCTCCCCAGAAGAAACACAAGCATTTGACAGAGCATCAGCACTGATCTAATGCTGCTGGAAAGTGGACAGGGCCAATTGAACATTAGTACTATCCCTGCTTAAATGGTCATGTAAAGATCAGTTTCATCCTTGAGAAGTAAAAGTGTGTCATCTCTCATTACATCTTTATGCAGATGCATTTGTATTATCCTCGGGCCTGTGGGTTTCAGATTCAGCACTGACTTATTCTCATTTGGGAACCAAAACCATAAACCTCAACAAATGAATGTATAATGTCATGTTCGTGTATTGCAAATTGTATTTTGTTTTATTTTGCCCGTGACCTATTAGATTGTAGCACTCTGCATGAAAAGGGAGATCCATCATATGAAATGGCTTGCATATTAAAATGCATAAAGTTGCATTTTGGTACATCAAAATGCATAAAGTTGCAAGATATGGTACCTCATAGTGATTTTTTTTTTTTTTTTAAATAAAACTATACCATATGATACAAAGTATAATTTAATCAGAAACACATTCTTATGAAACCAAAACAATAGGTTTTTCAATAAATGAACAAATCTCATTTGAGGTGACAGCATTAAACTTGTTCAGTTTTTCTATTACCAGAAAAAATATACACTGTTTTAAAAATGGCTTAACTACTATTCAAAATGTAGTTAAGTAGCATCACTAATTAGTAACTCCCACATGCACAGCATTCAGCATCAATCTGTCCAGTAAATAAGTGTCAATCACTGTGAAAATCAATGGCTTTCGCAGTACAACTGAATTTTTAAATCATTCCCTGAAGCTCATCTCTTCTGAATCACATTGACTTGAATGGCTGCCCTTAAAAGTGCTCAGGAGGAAAAGAACACCACCAAAATCTAGTGAAGTATCTGATCACAGCAAGAGAGAGGACTGTGTTTGATTCAATAACAGGAGATAAAGATTCACCTCCTGGCCTTCTGTGAAAGAGGTTTAGAAAGTGAGTATCAGAGGCTTATTGTCACTGTGTTACTCTTAGCACTTGGCATGCTATTTGAGAACACTAAATGGTCAACACAGAAAGACTTTGGCACACTAATGTTTTCAGAAATTTCAAGTAGCCAAAAATGTATGTCTTTGCCAAATTAAATATTAAAATATTTAATAAAAATAAAAAATTATAAATGATCAATTATTTCTTTCTCTGTAGCTTGTTAAAATGCACATGATTTACTTTTTTTGTACTCTGTAGGTAGATGTAAACCATGGTCAAGATATTATTGTTTTAAAGGCATAGTTCACCCTAAAAATTAAAATTCTGTCATCATTTTCTCACCCTAAAGTTGCTGGTTGCCATTGTCAATGAGAACCTGCAGCAACTGTTTGCTTACCAAAATTCTTCAAAATAACTTCTTTTATTTTCATCAGAAGAAAGAAATTCATACAAGTTTGGAACAACTTGGTTGTTCCAAATAAATAAATGATGACAATTTTCGTTTTTGGGTGAAATATCCCTTTAATGTTATTCAAACATTTAGCATGAAATTCCATGCCTCAACCGTCTGCTTGTCCCAAAATGTTCTAAAATCTGTGTTTAAAAGGAAATATGACTCACAAATTCAAGCTGGTTTAGCCTTTTGAGGGAAACAACTGGGCTTTGGTGGTGCTTCTGTTATCATAACATTGGCCATATGGCCAGCAGGCAGAGTGAACAGGATATGATGCGCTCTCTGATGTCTTTGTATTTCCTGCATCTATTCAGTGCTTTGTGAATCAAGGCTTTGGTGGCCTTTGGATATGAATGGTACAAACCACTTTTTGCGGAATCTGTCACACTCAGAAAGGTTAGAGTCTCTTGGGCTGAAGTCTTGTTGGATGTGCTTGTCTAATACTCTGTCATGGCTGGTGGCCATCTTAAGCAAACTAATGTGGCACACCATTTGATAGCTGGCCACCAGAGGAACACTCTCCAGCTGTTGTTTGGACCACTTCTATGAGGCGTGCTGCATGTCCCTGCACTTCATTAACCTCAGTCGTAATATTGCAAACTGGGGCCAAATTAAGTAAACACAAAGTTTGAGGAAGCAAGAAATTTCCAAAAACAAGTGTTCTTGCATGATGTCAAAAAGGCAAGGTAATGTTACAGCATAATTTGGTGCTCATATGACGTCAAAACCATGACCTAAAATGTATAAACTGGTAGAGATTCTGCTGTACTGTTTATACTGCACTACACTTATGCGAGTAAGAATTTATCGTATCACCAGAAGGCTACAGTATAATCTATTCTGCAAACACTCTGCTATTTTGAATCTTAAATGTGATCTCATGAGAATTAGTATGTATTTTATGTAAAAATGTGGTTCTACAAAATGTGCATTTACTTACATTTACATAGACACTGAAATGTACAATACTGGCATATTTACAGTATCTAAACATACATATTGACAACAACTACAACGTAAATTATTTACGTATGAACAACTTTACAGACTTACAAATTAATCCTAATGAATACTGAAATTGCTGCATTAAAATTTTTCATTATATTGTATTCACTTGTCATATCAATGGCATTATGCTTTTAACTGCACTTATTATATGAAGTTTACATATTTACATAATATGAAATAACATTTCGTTCTGTTCTGTGTGATTTCTGCTGTTCAGTTAAACAAGACTAAAACCTTAAAATGAATAACATTTGTGTAATTGTTTAACCATTACTTATCATGTAATATTTACTTTGTTTGCTGTGGGACACAAAAGGCGTTTTCACAAAAGGCTCAGCTGTGACTGACAGTGCAACCATAAAATACACCAAAAACACAACATTATTAAAAAAGGAATCACTTTTATTCATGCACTGTAATCCAAATCTTCAGAATCCATAGGCCCCTGAAATGCTTACATTCACGGAGTGGATCGAGTTCATAATCTGGGTAAAATTTTCATAGATTAACAATTTGAATTCTGCTCTGCACCTCCCACAAAACAACTGCATTCTGCCAGAAAGGACTGCGACTGCAACGCATCATCATTTGAACTACTTTTGGTACTGCTTTTGACATTTTTGCAATAAATAAATGATTGCGATTGCACTTGTCTGTCATGTTTTTCTTTATACGGTACATATTTTTAAGAAATGGTTATGGTTAGGTTTAAAGGTGGGATTAGTGACTCAAAATATATATATATTTTGGTATCGTTACTAAAATATTCAAATATCTTAATGATATAAAATGTTTAGCTGTAAATACTGTATGTAGTAATTTTACATTTTAAATGTTTTAATGCGTCCAAATTTTACATTTCAGCATCAATCAAAACGTACAAAAATTATTTATTATCAATGTTGAAAACTTAATATTTATTTTGCAGGATTATTTGCTGAAAGTAAAGTTCAAAAGAACAACAACTATTTCAGACATAAAAATTTGCAACATTATAAATGTATTTATTGCTGACTGTATATATTGATAAATTTAATGCATCCTTGCTTAATAAAAGTATTAAATTGTTTTAGAAAAAATCGTACTGTCCACAAACACTTAAATAGCAGTTTGTATATATATTTTATATATTATATAACACATGAAACACAGTTAAACAGTTTACATTTTAATTATGTTTTCTGTGTGGGTTTGCGTTATAATTAGCTGTATATTAAACAACAACAACAAAACCTCTATGGAAAGTCCTCATTTAGATAAGTAAACATGCGATGAATCTTAAACTTCTGTCATTTGTCATTCTTACTTGGACTTCAAGATGTGTGTGTATCATGCTTTGTGCATGTGTTTGTGTCACGGCAGAGCGGGACAGAAGTTGGCAAGATCTCGGAAGTCACATTATTCATAGAGCAACAGTGCAGTGCAGCTTGAGGCCAGAGAAGCAGCCAACTGTTCGCAAGCATCACTCCGCAAGATTAATATGCACATCCCCCATCTCTCAGCTGGCACCCAGCAGCACACAGCTCTGTCCTCAACTGCTCTACAGTAAGTGGAAATAAATGAGATTGATATTAAAGCATAACAAACCATCATAAAAATAAACGATACTAACAACATGAAAGCTATAACAATGTCATATCCGAGAAACCTTAAATCAACTCATAACTGATCGAATCATTTTTCAAAAAATTATCTTTGCTAGTGTGAAGGGGCTTTGAAATGACTCAGAGGGAGCTGTAACAATATGAAAGTAATAAACATGAATCATCAAATACTCACATTAATGCAAAAACAGCACAACATATTCTATTTGAAGTACTTGAACTAATTAATGATTTAATTATTCATGCCTTAGCACAGCTCCAACTTTTTACAAATGAATTACAAATGAAAGAGTCCCACTTTAGGCCCTAAGTTTTCTCTTGGGTTTCTTGCCTATTTTGTATGCTCTATGAATTCTTTTGCTTTATTATCTACTGTATCTCTTTGCTCTCGCAATGACTGAACTCAGCCAGAATCATTAGCTGCTTTGGCTGTGTGGTCTGCGCCTGGACAACAGCACGCTGAAGCTGGATGGCTCATTGGCTGGATGTTATCCTGATATCATGCTACTGGGCATTGAATGGTCCAGCATTGGAAGCTGTACTGTTAACGCTGATGATGAAAGCTATGAACAGCATGCTATCATAAGAAGTTTGATATGTGGATTTTTTTGAGTTCAGTTCATAGAGCTCTGTACTAATGAGCTGATGAGTTACTCCTGAAACCTGCTCGGGAAACACAGATATTGCGGCTATATAATTATTTCACAGATTATGAAACTCTGATATTTTAGTGCTTCTAATAACCTTGTAAACAGTATAATGACAACAACATTTGCACCTTATAAAAGAGCATTGCTGGTCAAGTCTTCGTTCACAGTTGTGCTAGTGACCTTACAAGGCAGGCTTCTTAACTATTTAAGTAATAAAGAAAGTATGCACATACAGAAAAACAAAGTAATTGTGCATGTGTGTGTATATATATATATATCAGTCAACAATTTTTGAACAGTAAGATTTTTAATGTTTTTTTTTAAAGAAGTCTCTTCTGCTCACTAAGCCTGCATTTATTTGATCCAAAGAACAGCAAAAACAGTAAATTTTGAAATATTTTTACAATTTAAAATAACTTTTTTTATTTGAATATATTTTAAAATGCAATTTATTCCTGTGATCAAAGCTCAATTTTCAGCATCATTACTCCAGTCTTCAGTCACATGCTCTTTCAGAAATCATTCTAATATGCTTATTTGCTGTTCAAGAAACATTATTATTATTATCATTATCATCATCATCATCAATATTTAAAACCATTTTTTTTTAGGATTCTTTGATGAAAACAAAGATTCAAAAAACAGCATTTATCTGAAATATAAAGCTTTTGTAACATCATACACTATACCATTCAAAAGCTTGGAGTCAGTATAATTTTTTGAGGGGTGGGGGGTGTCACAGTGCACACAGCAGGGAGGAACGAGGAACACGGAGACGAGGAGTAAACTCAAATAACAGTCTTTAATAAACTCAAACAAGGCAGGGCAGGGCAGGGCAAGGCTGACGCAGACAGGAACACCGGGGAGTAATGAGTAGACCAGACCAAGTCAAACTGAACAGGCAGGAACTTAAATACACAGGTTAATTACACAAACACAGCTGGACAAGAATTAACTAATAATCACACTAAACAAGGACAGGAAACAAACCAAATATGGACACAAGAGGCAGGAACACGATTAATACTTTTATTTAGCAAGGATGCTTTAAATTGATCAAAATTTAAATTGATGGTAAAGACATTTACAATGTCAAAAGGTTTCTATTTCAGACAATTGTGGTTCTTCTGAACTTTCTATTCATCAAAGAAACCTGAAAAATTCTACTCTGCTGTTTTCAATACAATAATAATAATAATAATAATAATAATAAATGTTTTTTGAGCAGTAAATCAGAATATTATAATGATTTCTGAAGGATCATGTGATTGGAGTTATGATGCTAAAAATTCTGCTTTGAAATCACAGGAATAAATTACATTTTAAAATATATTCAAATAGAAAAGTTATTTTAAACAGTACAAAAATATTTAAAAATTTTACAGTATTTTCCCTGTTTAGATATTGTTAATTTTTGTTGATGTGACCATTTGTATTATTTATATCATGCTGATGATGATTATTGATAAAATAATATATTCGTAATGACAAGCTATGGAGCTCAAAATGTCACCAAGGTGTGATTATAATAAAATGATTTATTTCTTGGGGCCACAGTGTGCTGACATCTATATTTAATTCAATACTTATCTTTTTATTCTCTTGTTATATTTTTTAAATGACCTTAACCAACAAGACTGCTTGGTGAAAAGCTCCACTTTCCTAGTAAACTACATGTCTATGCTAGACACAAAGAAGCTCTAACCAGCCAGGACCAGCAGCAACGTTTATGCAGGCCTAAAGTGGTCTTTTTAAAGGGGTCATATAATGCCATTTTTTTACAAGTTAATATGATTCTTTAGGGTCTAAATGAAAAGTTTGTAATGTACTTTAATTAAATATTCTCGTTAGTATTGTAAGAAAACACTCATTTTACCTGGTCAAAAACAGCTCTCTGTTCAGCACGCCATTTCAGTGCATGTGCCTTTAAATGATCATGAGCTCTGCTCACCCCGCCCCTCTGCTCTGTGGGGCGTGACACAATATACATGGAGTGTTACCTTGACAACAGTTGAGGGTATCTTTTGGCGGAAGAATGGCAGCCGGAGTTTCTGAGGACACTGTGCAACCATATCAATTTGAACCAGAGTCAAAAAAAATAAATAAATTTGAACCGGAGTCGGACACGGAACAAGATGATGGCCCCGAAGAAGTTCGACAATTAAGGCTCGAACGGGTGCGTTTCCCGAACAACGACGTAACTCGCTGATTAACCACCATAGTACAATGCATCGTTTTGGAAACGAACTATCTAGTCACGACTGTTTCCCGAACACGGTCGCATCTCCGTCGTTTGAACCATGTTAGTTCAACAACATAGG